>JAODAL010008851.1:0-114618 GCA_025379985.1 Phyllomedusa bahiana | reverse complement strand
GTTTAAAAAAAAACCCTATTGCAATGTCTACACAAAGGGGCCCACATGTATGAAAACTGTTAGGCAAAATTCACTTTGTTCCCATACAACCAATCAGACACCCCCATTTTTCCAGAGACTATATAAATGAAAGGGGGCGTCTGATTGGTTGCTAGGGGAACAAAGTGAATTTTAGACCTAACAGTTTACATACATGGGGCCCTAAGTCTTTGTGAACTTTTATCCAGTATTTTTTAAAAAGCTTGTCTGTTTTTCGCCCGCGGGGGCCCCCCCTCCCTTCCCCCCCGTGACTTTACAGCAGAATGCTCCTTTAAAAATTTCTTACCAACTATAAAAAAAACTTCCAATCTCAATCTAACAAAGTTGAAAGGGATCACAGCAAATAAAGGGGTTTCTCTGTAAAGAAATATAAAAATTTTCCTGAGCTTTTTGGGCCACGGCAGAGCACACGCCCCTACTCCATGAGACGCTAGAGACACTAGCTGAAAGAACCGGGTTCTATGTAAAACGAGGTCATGGTTTTTTTCCACCAACGCAACCTACACACCCAGTCATGACGTCGCACACCCATCTCCCCCTGCTTATTCTGTAATCTGATTTGCTGGCCCAAAATTACGGGAAGCGCCGAAAAAGGCACGATTTTAAATGATGATGCACAGATTTTAAACCTAAATTATCGCATGACTAAAAAACCCGATCACCATAAAAACTGTGCCCGTTTTCAACTTTGTCGAATAATCGCTAAACAAAAAATTTAAGGATAAAATTTTAGTATTTTATAGTATAATACAAAAGTTAATTTTAAAAAATATATTTTTATTAGGGGCTTTTATACTTTTTTGTTTTTTTACACTAGCGTAATAAAATTTTCTTTTCCCTTTAAACAAAGCAAAATAAAAACAGCAATTACTTTGTAATATCTTCATCTCCCTTTTCTCAACAGTTCAAACTAAACATTGTGTAGAAAAACATTTTAACCTTCATAAACCAAAGATATTCTGGGTTGAAAAAAAGAAAGAGTAGGGGTCAATTGTTCGACGTCCTCGTCTCTCGGTCAGAGTGAGGAATAGTTACATAAAGCATCTCTATCTTGGGGGAACTGTTTGTCCTACATTGGATATTAAACCCTTAATTTTAATGAAAAAACCCTGTAATCTGTGAAGCATTTTATCAAAACAAGTTGAATGGCATGTCATTGTTGATAAAGGTTCTTTAACGGCTTAAAAAATTAGATGGGCTTCTCATAAGGCCTGAGTAGGTGATAGATATATCTGCCAATCACCCCAATGCCTGATCTAAAGCCACACATTCACTGCTGTCTGTCATCATGTAATCACTTGCAAGTCCTATGCTTGCTAGACATTACAAACATATAATGCATGACTTCCCATTGACTGGCAGATTTACACCACAAATTAGGGGAAAGGTCATTGAGCCACTATTAATTTTGGCTCCCATAGGATCCACTAAAATTAGACAATAGGCTCCTAGGCCTTTGTAATCCCCTGCATCCCCAGGGGATTCTTTAGACTTTCCCATGATGTTACACACAGAAGCAGTGTGTTTCTGGTGTGCTTTACAATACATCCACAGGTGAGTCTCTAACTCAGATGTTGCCAATAAACCAGAAGCTTCCAAAGACATGACATCATCATATGGGCTATCCCAAATTGCTTAAGGACATAGTAATCCTAGTGTATGTAACTTTTGACTTTGCAGAAAGTAATAAAAATGCCTTAAAAACGTATCTCTCTCTCTCATATTATTCTGGAATTTGGCAAAAATAAATAATTTTGATAATCCTAATTGACCTAAATTGTGTAAGGTTTATTCTGATTTCATGTCAGACAGTGAGAAAAACTTGCATAATGTACAGTATGTGTCTTATTATAAAATGTATGTAAACTTCTGGTTTCAACTGTACATCATGACTTTTAGGTCTCTTATAGACATGGTAGAGAGATTGAAGATTTGTGGGGTGGATTATGTGCATCAAGTCCATGGCAGTTTACAATACATGTGGATAGGATTCTAAAACCCCTTCTATGCATAGAGTGAAAAAGCTGGACAATAAGAGCACTTTGCAGAAGAAATTTCCTAGTGAATTTCATGCTCTGCAGTGAACAGGGTTAAAATCTAGAGCAAAATCTACGTAATTAGTGGAAAATATTCATCATTTGGGACCATGTCACTAAATATTTCACATTACTACATTTGAGAACATTAGACAATTAAATGATTATATTTCATAAATATATGGGTTAAACAACTCAAATAGAAAGCGACAGGAGCCAGCCACAGAAATATATTTTTTCCAGTTTTCTACCCAATTTAGATAACGCTTATAAAATCAGAAGCTGGAGCTTCAATCTGTAATGTTTAAAACACAAAACTGTTAAAGTTTCTTGTTTTACAGTATTTTTGGTCACACAATATTAGAGCTGTAAAGAAAGTCGAATGAATAACAACATTATTTGACTTATTACATATTTGCATATGGATTGACACATTGGAATATGATGCAGATCAGTGTGATATGCATTGTATTCCCAAACATGACAGTTTCATGTCACATTCTATGAAACTGTGGGACCCACCAATTTGCCTAACACAATCTAGAGGCGCACAGGCTTCATAAATATGACATAATGCTCCATAAGGCAGCTATAAAAGAAAACCACCTCCATATTGTTGTATAGGACCACCAAAACAGCTCTATTTTTTGAGGATGA
Source organism: Phyllomedusa bahiana (assembly GCA_025379985.1). Taxonomy (NCBI): domain Eukaryota; kingdom Metazoa; phylum Chordata; class Amphibia; order Anura; family Hylidae; genus Phyllomedusa; species Phyllomedusa bahiana. The sequence continues at coordinate 111,886 of JAODAL010008851.1, read as the reverse complement.
TTCACGGGGACTTCTTTAAGTGGTTTCATCATAGACCTTTTGGTCCTGTAAGCTCCTAGAGGGGTCCTCCCATTACCAGACTATGTTCTGTTTTTCCAGGCGATCCCACAAATGCTTGATCAGATTTAGTTTTATATCATTTGGAAGCTATGTCTACAATTTGAACTCTTTATTGTGTTCTACAAACTATTGCTGAACATTTTTTGCAGTGTGGCAGAGCAGATTACTCTACAGAAAGAGGTCACTGCCATTATAGAATACCATTATCATTAAGCGGTTTACTTCTTTCTGTAACGTCAATGTCAACACTCAAGTTTTCTCAACATTGGCCAGATACTTCCTCCAGTGACTTACCCTCCTACCATAGTGCATCCTAGTGCCATCTCTTTCTTCGGCAATTGACATACACGGATCGGCTAGTAGGTATTAAAAAAAAATGATTTAAACAACCAAGAATTTGCCCCATTGTCCCTGATCTAATATTGATGCTTAAAAGCCCATTGAAAGAACTGTCAGTTTTGGACTCGAGTCAGTATTTTGCAATTGACAGCCCAACTTTCCAATATGTTAGCAACCAGCAATGCACTGTGTTTTGAAAAGTCAAGACTTACCTGTTACAGCAAGTTATGCTACGGTTGCTCTTCCATGGGGTCAACCATATGGTGTAGCCTCACTCCACAAGTATCAATGAGCATTGTGTGTCCATGACCCGGTTGCTGGTTCACCAGTTCTTCTTCTAACCACTTCTGGTTCCGTTTGGAAGTTTTAATCAAAACTAACCACACATTTTAAAACCTTTAAAGTTGTTCCCTTAGATTTGGCCATTTTTCCTGCTTCCATCACACCTCAAAAATTTTTGTTCGTTTGCCCCCTTTAATGTCCCACCCCTTGCAGGGCTATTGTTTTGAATGTCTTGTTTTTCACTTCAGGCATCAGTTGCTTTACTGTTCAGGTTGATTTGATATGGTTTTACTTTTCTTTGACAGATTAAAAATGTATAAAATTACTTCAAATTCTTGGCAAGATAACACATTTTAAAAATAAGTTGGAAGCAATTAAATGAGCTCATATAAAGTATAATGGTAAAAAATACATATCCTGACAAGAGACAAAGTGGTAAATGCAATGCTAAAACCATAGAGCAGGGAATCCATAAATCCATGTAATATTTCTGCACCCTAATGTTGAGTACAAAAAATATTTTCTGGCCTATACAGAATACCACCCAAGTAAACTTTAAACAGAATCAAATTTTTAAATGGGCCACTCTTTAGAATTGCATGTCACATATAATGACAGTCTGGATTCACACTTGATATTTACTGGAAGATTCAGCCAATTAGCATGGAGGTTTTGTTACTAAAACATCTGTAATAGTGAATTACATGCAAGAATTGGCTTTCTACAGTATAGTGCCTCCCTACAGTACAGTGCATTAATACATGTTCTGTACTGCTCTTCATATGTCCAGAGCTGCTCCTTTGGACACCAGGGGAGGGAGACACCATAAAAGTTTTCTGGTACACTGTACATGATCTTGATTAAAGCGGTGTTCTCACAGAACCACAGCCAGCTTTAATCCCCTACCAACATTTGACGTACCCATATGTCATGGTCGGGAAGGAGTTCCCACAAATTGACGTATGGGGATATCATGGAGATATTGCGAACTCACAAGCGGAGCTCGCAAGATCACGGCATGGGACCAGCAATATGTTACCGCTGGCATCATGCTGCATTAACCCTTAGCTACGGCGATTAAAAGATGAGTGGGCGAAATCGATTTAACAATGGAAAAACGTTTAGAATTTCAGGAAAAAATTCGGTTCGTAACGAAATCGAACTTTGGGGTGATTGCGGGAACAAGTGTGCTTTTCATTGATAAAATGGCTGGGGAGCACATGGGTTACATGGGGCAAAGCATTGGGAGGAAAAAGGGGGCATAGCCTGCATGACATGTGCAGAGTTGAACCCAAATTCAGAGACCGGGGGGAAATTCTGTGCCCGTCCCCCGCACTTTTTAAAAGGCCCGAGGCGCCGCTGGGAGCTCCACACTCCTTTTCCTTGTACTGACAGGGGGTGTGTTTGGGGTGATAGCGCTTTCTGAAAAAATGATTTTTACACAGCGATTTTTGTGGGGGGGTCTCAGCTTGTCTCGGGAAAATTTGTTCTCTGAATCGTTCTATTTCTGTTTTTTTTGGGGGTTTTTGGGTCTTTAAAACCCGTGTGGGGTCCACTGAAAATGCAAAATTCATTCAATATCCAAGTGGGAAACTAAGCCAGTTTTCCCGTTGTATTCTTTTTTAAAAAAACAGCGTTTTTAACAAAAAACAATTCCCCTTTTTTGGCTGTCAATTTATTGCGCAATTTACATCCAGGGGTTAATTAAGCGGGTTGGGTTTTTCTGGTGTGTGACAAAATAAACGTCTTTTTCAACGCCAAATTTTATTTTTTTTTTTGGTTTGCCCAATTTACAAGCAAAAGGGTTTTTTTTCAATTTTATCTTTGTTGTGTGGCGTTTGAAAAAAAAACCATTTAACCGCTACCCAAAAATTTCTAGTTTGTGGTGGGTCAATTTATTGGCCCTTTTTCATCCAAAGGGGTTTAATTTAAGCGTTGTTTTGCTGCTGTGCTGACAAAAATAAAGTTTTTTTCAACGCCAAAATATATTTTTTTTTTTTGGTAGCCAAATTCAAAAAAAAAAGGTTAAAATTAAAAATTTTATCTCTTGTTGTGTGGCGTAAAAAAATACCCCATTGTAAAACGCTAAAAAGTATAGTTTGTGGTGGCTCAATTTTTTGGAAAATTTAACCCCGGGGGTTAATTAAGCGTTGTTTTGTGTTGTGACAAAAAAAAACCGTTTTTTTCAACGCCAAATATATATATTTTTTTTGGTAGCCTAATTACGCAAAAGTGTCGATTGTGGATACAGCTGGAATCAATGGTTTGGGAAAATGGTTTTGGGCACAGCAAAGGCAGATGCAGACTGGAACAGGAGGCGCAGAGATGTAGACTGGATCCAGGCAAGGTGGGGAAAAGCCAGTTGAGGATCGTGGTACAGAGTTAGAGGGTAAACCGCAAGGTGAGGAATAACAATGAAAGCAAGTTCCAGGTAGAGGAATGCAAGAGGGTTAAACAATACTCAAGCAAGGGGGAATCAGGCTTGAGGAGTTTATTATGTGGCAACGGGAAACGGAAACGATGGCACCAGTGGCACGATCCACCTCTTGACTGAGGGAAAAACTTAAGGGCAAACCAGTAAAAAATTTCCCCAAGGAGGGCAGGGTTCCTGACTTTTCCCACCTCAACGCGGCCTCTGGACGATACCTGATGGTCTTTCCGGTGTTTTGATGAAATTGTCTTATCAGTCGGGGAAAGCATTGATGTTACTCAGGGTTCCCCTTAAATTCTCTTGGGCCCATAACCTTGGCACTTAATGAGGTATGTAGGGGTTTTCTGAAAATTCTCGGGTCCGGGGTTTGCCCCACAAAAATTTTCTTGCCCATCAATTTTCTGCATAGGGGAGGGAAACACGTCCAGGAAAGGGGTTTGGGCCGGCGGCTTTGCAGAGACACATGAAACACGGAGGATCTTCATGATGGGGGGTTTAGCGAACAGCTACTGGACTGTTTTATTCTGAGATCTTATAGGGCCCCGACAAATTTCTGTCCCAGTTTTGGTAAAGGGACTCTAAGTTTAAAAATTTTTGGGGGAAAAACCCATACTTTTCTCCCACTTTAAAATTTGGTGCTGGCCTACGATGTTTATCTCCCATCTTCTTGTAATTTTTTTGACCCCTCTCTAGTGTTTCCTTTGTAGCTGTAATTTTGCTTAAGAAAGGGACCCTTTTTCCGCAGCAGTGGGATATGTGGAACAGCGGGGAATTTTGGGAAGAATTTTGGAATCCCCCCAATTTTTGCAAAGAAAGGAGTCTGTTTGGTAAAAGCATTTTGGGAATTATTGTAGAAAATTCACCCACGGAAGCAGATAAACCCATCATCTTGTGGGGTGACAAATTAGCATCGCAGTACTTTTCCCAGGGTTTTTTGTGCGTTCAGTCTGCCCGTTAGATTGTGGGTGAAAGGCGGTTGATGTTAATAAAAATTTAAAGTGCAGAACAAAAACTCCCCCAAAAAATTTGGGATGTAAATGCCCCCCCCGACCCGAAAACTTCTCCGGAACACCATAAAGACAAAACACATTTTAAAAATATGGGGGTCAGCAGTTTCTTGGCAGGGGTAGCCCGGTACAGGGAAAAAATGTGAGTTTGGGTGAGTGGGTTTTCAACTCCACGAGAAGGTATTCTTCCCCTGGAGGTAGGTAGATCTACGATAAAGCCATGGTATGAACCCAGGGGCGAGGGGGGGACCGGCAGGGTTGTAAAAAACCCGTTGGGAAAAAACGTGGAGTTTTGCATCTGACGTGTCACATGATGCACATACTTTTTACCCCTTAGAGAATTGGGCCACCAAAAGAAATGGGATAAAAATTCCTGCGTCTTCTGAATCCTTTGTGCCCCGCATTTCGAATCTGGGCTAGCTAGGATCTTCGTTTACGTTTGGGTATGTATAGCTGCTGCCCGTGGGTCCACATCTTGTTTTTAAGCACCAACTGTATCACAGGGGGGGTGGGGATAGTAAGGTATCGTGTCATAGGCTCTCTTATCTCTTTAAGCAAGTTTTTATTATGGATTACCCCAAAAACTTTAGACTCAAAAAACCAATGTTCTTAGGGGAATTTTAGGGGGGGAAAATCACTGGGGAACATTTGATAGAGATCCGCTTTCCCTTACGGGACCCGGGGCCTTACGGATTACAAAGTTGAATTGATTGAGGAAAATACTCCAGCGAGATTGGCGAGGAAAAAGGACATTTGGGTGATTAATGTTTCCAGTTCGGTGATCAGTGAGTACAATTATTTGCTGTGAGGTTCCCTGAAGTGATGTCTCCATTTTTTAAAAAGCTCACGATGAAAACAGTTTTTTTTCCCCCACTATAATTCTTCTCGCGGGTGTTTAAACGTCGGGGAAAAACGCACAAGGATGTTTTAAATTTGTCCCCCGTCCTTTGAGACAAAATACCCCCTACAGCACAGTCTGAAGCGTCCTTCCACAATGAAGGCGGTTTGGGGCAGGTGAACTAACACCGGGGGGTGTAGTGAAATTGGGCCCTTTTGGAGAGAGAAGGTTCTTGTGTTGAGGAGACCCCAAGCAAAAGCATTTTTCTTCTTAGTCAACGTGTGATTGGAGAGATTTTTCTGAGAAAAATTTTTGATGAAAAGGGTCTATGAAGTTTGGCGAAACCTATGAAAAAGTTGGAATTTTTATGTTTTGGGGTAGGCCAGTCTATTATTGCTTTAATTTGCTGGTCCATTTGTAGCCATGGGTGAAATTATGTAAACCCAAGGGAAATTTGGGTTCGGCTGATGAAAATTCCCCTTTTTGATCTTAAAGTAAAGTTGGTTCTCTCTTAGCCGTCCGAATAAGTTTTTACGTGTCTCGGTGTTTTCCTTTGGTTGGAGAAAATCAGGATATCATCAGATAAATGACTATGAATTGATCAGGAGGTCCTGAAGATGTCATTTACGAGTTTTGAAAAATGGCAGGAGCATTACAAAGGCCCAAAAGGGATACGCAAAATTCAAAATGTCCATAAGTGACCTAAAGGCAGTTTTCCATTCATCTCCCGATTGATTCGGACCAAGTTATAGGGCCTCGTAGTCTAATTTTGGGAAAAGATTTGCTGTCGCCTCTCTCCCTAGCTCAGGGATCAGTGGTAGGGATAAGGTTTTATGGTAATTTTGTTTAAATTCTCTGTAGTCAAAGCAAAGGGCTTAGGAACCGTCCCTTTTTCTTTAAAAAAGAATTGGGAGCCCCCCCTGGTGGGAAGATGGGCGGATGAATCCCTTGGGCCAGATTTTTTTTTTAGTTTGTCCTTAAGGGTTTTAATTCGGACCTGCCAGGGGTAGTGTTTCCAAAGGTATAGGTGCACCGGAAGAAGGGCTATGGGCAAACAAGGGTCGGTTGGGGGGGGGGCTTGTCTGCTTTGTTTTTCGGACGTCCGCAAAATTTCCCCCTATTCCCAGGGTAGCTCTACTATTTTTTTTCTTTAGTGGGTCTTCGGGACCTTGTTTTAGAGTGAGTGAGGGAAGGGCATCCCCGCTGGAAACTTATCCCTTGGTTTCCCCTTTTTGCTGGGTTCTGTGCTTGTAGCCAGGGGAGGCCCAGGAGAAGGGAAATGTGGGGGGGAGCAATAGGAAAAGGGGGACTTCACATGATGGGTGCATAATGTCTCAAATGGGTTTGTCTCTTGGTCCATGGCCCCGAGTTCAGTGGGGGTCCATCTACTGTTTCCATTACCCCGGGTGAGGGTTTTTTCGAAATTTAACCCCGTGCTTCTGAGCAAAAGACAGGTCATGAAATTGCCACTTGCCCCCGAGTCTACCATGCTGAGGTAGATAACCATTGAGAGTTTTAACCCCGGGAAATTGAGGGGGGGAAGTAATGAGAGTCTTTGTTTTCTTTCTTAATATGAGGTGCCACCGATGAGATGGAATGGATAATTTTGTTTTAGCTAATCTGTTTCTGAAGCAATTGATTTTTCATCTGAGCTGTCGTGGTCCATAATGGTGCCCCCAGTCTCCGTGGACGGCGGGGAGTTGATAAGGAAGTGGTCAGACTTTCCACAATAGAAACAAAGACTTTCCCCGGGCCGGTTCCCCCCTTTCTGAGCTCTCACGTTTTACTATGGAATCCCTTGCTGGTCAATTCCGGCTCTCTGGGTCTTCCCTTGGGGTTCCCTTTGGAAAGCTGGCAGGGGGGGAGGGACTGTTAGTATCAAAATTTAAGTAGCCCACCCCTCCTGTCGTCGTTAGCGCGGGGATCGATTCGGATGCAATGATTAATGAAGGCATCCAAAACCCGAAGGGGCCTCTGCAGGGCAAGTTCATTTTTACTGCGCTGCGTAGTCCCTTTTCCCAAAAAAAGCAATTTTGCTGCGTCATTTTCCCGTTTGTGTCGACTGCCCCCCTCTTGAAATCCATGGCATATCGGCAAAGGGGCGTTTGCCCCGGCGCAAGGATAGTATTGCACTTCGCAGTAGCACCGCGTTGGGTCGTAAACATTGATCATGGGGTCGGAAAACCTCCGGTGATTTCAGCCCGGGGGTCTTAGTTTCAATTAAAGGGCTGCCCCGGCAATGGCTTTGTGCGTAGCAGATAATAATACACAGGACCTTTGATCTGTCTGTAGGAAATTGCGCAGGGTTCGCGTGAAATATAGCCTACTTGTTGAGGAAACCCCGGGAAATTTTTCGGATTCCGCCGAAATTTAAGGGTGGCCTTCGGCTCATGACAGGCCGAAGTGGGTGGTCCGAAGGTTGACTCTCCAGGGGAGTATCCGGGGCGGGTAATCGTGACAGTTTCGGTAGATCCCGGATCGCTTGGGCCTACACTTGGATATTATGGCCCGTCTGGCCTTCATAAGGTCACATTTAGTTTTCAAAGCTTGATTCAGTGCGATGTTAGCCATGCGTTTTAAGCTGTTTGAGCGAGCTTGGATACCCGCCCCCGCGGACTCCTTTTTTGGCTTGAGTATCCCGTCCATACTAGTGGATAAAACGGAATCCAAATTGGTTGGAAAAGGCTTGGGCACAGCAAGGCAGATGCAGACGGAAAGGAGGGGCAGAGAGTGTAGGGACTGGATCCAGGCAAAAGGGCAGGAAAAGCCAGTTTGGGTTTCGTAGGTTAGAGTTAAAGGGTAAAACCCCAAGGTGAGGAACTAAAAATGAAAGCAAGTTCCAGGTAGAGGACTGCACAGAGGAGTTTAACACAATACTCAAGCAATGGAGATAGGCTTGAGGGTTTATATTGTGGAACAGGAAACAGGGGGGGGGGGCCCCCCCCCCCCCCCTTGTGGGGAAAAAGGGCCCATTTAAACCCAAGTTCCAAGGTTTTTGGCAGGAGATTCTGACACAAAGGTTAATTAAATTTTATCTCTTGTTGTGTGGCGTAGAAAATACGCCATTGTAACACGCTAAAAAAGTATTTGTTTGTGGGGGGCTAAAATTTCTATTGGGGCAATTTACTTTCCAGGGGTTAATTAATCGTTGGTTTGCGGGTGTGCTGAAAAAAAAAAAACCCCTCTTTTTAAAAGGGCCAAATTTTTTTTTTTTTTTTGGGTAGCCAATTCAAAAGGGAAAAGGGTTTAAATTTTAAAATTTTATCTCTTGTTGTTTTGGCTTTTAGAAAATACCCTTTAAAAAAAAAAAAACCCAACCTAAAAAGTTATTTAGTTTGGGTGTTTTCAATTTCTATTGCGAATTTACATCCGGGGGGTTAAATTTAAAGCGTTTTTTTTGCTGCTGAGCTGAAAAAAATTTAAACCTTTTCTTTTCAAGCCAAATATATATATTTTTTTTGGTAGCTAATTCAAAAAGCAAAGGTTAATCCCTTTTTTACTCTTGTTTGTGGCGTAGAAAATACCCCCATTGTAACACGCTACAAAGCTACTGGGTTTGTGGTGGCTAAATTTTCTTTTGGGCGCATTTACATGGGGGTTAATTAAGCGTTGTTTTGTGGTGTGTGACAAAAAAAAAACCGCCCTTTTTAAAAGCCAAATATATATTTTTTTTTTTGGTGGGCCTAATTCAAAAGCAAGGTTTAAAATTCTTTTTTATCTTTGTTTTTGTGGCGTGGGAAAAATTACACCATTGAAACCCACGCTAAAAAGTACTGGGTTTGGGGTTTGGTCAATTCTTTTTGCGAAAATTTAATCCGGGGGTTTAAAATTTAAGGTTGTTTTGCTGCGTGCTGACAAAAAAAAACCCGTCTTTTTAAACCCCCCAAAAAATATATTTTTTTTTTTTGGTACCCTAATTCAAAAGGAAAAGGGTTTTTAATTAAAATTTTTTATCTTTTGGTTGTTTTGGCTTTGAAAATAGGCCATTGAAAACCGCTACAAAGCATTTAGTTTGTGGGGTGGTCAATTCTATTGCGAAATTTTAAACTTTCCAGGGGTTAAAAAAGCGTTGTTTTGGGGTTTGTGCTGACAAAAAAAAAACCGTCTTTTTCAACGCCAAATATATTTTTTTTTTTTTTGGTAGCCTAATTCAAAAAGCAAAGGTTAATTAAAATTTTTTTTTCTCTTGTTGTGTGGCGTAGAAAATACACATTGAAAACACGCTCCCAAAGCTACTAGTTTGTGGTGGCTCAATTCATTGCGAAAATTTACACCCGGGGGAAAAATTAAGCTTTTTTTTTTTTCTGCTGTGCTGACAAAAAAAAAACCCGGTCTTTTTCAACACCAAAATATTTTACATTTTTCTTTTAGAAATAATTCAAAAGCGAAGGTTAATTTAAAGCCTGTTTTTTGTTTTACATTTATTTAAAAACACCCCCCCCCCCCCCCCCCCAAAATGTTTGTAAACGAAAACATCAAGAAAAATTTTTCCGGGCCATTTGTGGACCCCCCCAATTTATATAAAAGGGTTACCCAAGCTTGTTACGGGGTTTTTTGGAGTCAAAAACGGGGTGTATTTTTTATAAATTACAGATGCTTCATAAAAACAGTGTTGTACATTTTGAACAAAAAAAGTATGTCAGAGGGGAAAAGGGGGAAGCTCTGCAAACTGGAGGGGGGAAAAGTGGCACAAACTTTTTCTGAAACGGGCCGGGTCGCAGCACAGAAAGGGGGGGAAGTCGCAGCAGGGGTCCTCGGGGGGAAAAAACCAAATTCCCGCTGTAAATCTGGGGGCCCGTGTGTTTTTCAGAAAAACCCAAGGGTTCTTGATTGGTTGATAGGTCATCCTTTTCCCTCCCAGATGACTTTCTGACAACCCAGCCAAGAGTCGGTGGGAACCTCGGGACACCAACATTTATTTGGGCAGGGCCCCGGGAGCGGGAAGGGGCCCCCTCCCCCTGTCCTCAGCCCCCCTTTCTGTCCCTCCAGTTCCCTCACCCAGGGATCTACTATGGGTTGGGCTCAGCGCCACTATATAGCGGGGAAATGAAAAATTTTTGAGGAGGGCAGTCAGCAGCAAATTGGCAGCGAAAAAAAATGGGGCCAATTCCCCAGCTTTTTGCAGTAGGCGGCAAAGTATAGATGTGGAGAGTGGCATGGGGGGGTCATGTGGTGAGGGGGTCACCCTTTCGGTTTAAACCAAAGGGACCGGTGTGGGGGAAAAAGTAAACGTTAAAACACAAATGGGATGTTGTTGTAGCCGCCCGCACTTGGGAGCGGGGGGAAGCAAGGGCTTCATCATCTTTCAGGAAAAGGGAAGGGGGTCAGTTTGGCGTCGGGGCAGCGGCGCCCCAGCAAGGGGGGTTTGTGTGGCCGTGGGGTACCCCAGGGTAGCAGCTTTGTGAGGTCGGGGGGGCCAAGGGGCCCACGGGGTAGAAAAAACCCGTTTTGCAGGTCCAGACAGTAGGGAAAGGGGCCTCAGCGGGGGCAGCGGCGGCAGTAGTCACCAGTGGGGGAGCTTTTGGGGGGGAAAAAACAGTACTCGGGGGGTTTGTGGCAGTTCTTTGCTAAGACCCCGGGAAAGGACCCGGAATTTGGGTATATGTGGGAATCTGTGGGAAAGGGAAAGTAAAGGGGTTGGCCAGGGGGGCAAACGTTGGCAAAAACGGCCCTGCTTTTAACCATGCGGGTCCCCACCCGGGGGCCTGGGAGAAATTTTGGCTCAGTTGTGGGGTCCACCTCCCGCTGCAGCAGCGGGCCAGGGGGCCAGTGGCCGCATCCCAATTTCAGCCAGTAAAGGCCCCAACCCCCCTCTGCAAGGAAGGGTTTTCGTTTCTCTTTGACATCCTCCCCCGGTCCAGATGCTCCTGCCCCCTTGTCCCTAGGGCGCCAGCAGTGTTCAGGAGGCAAATTGTAAAAAAGAAAAAAATATGGCGCCAACCTCCTAAGGTGCAGGTTTGACCGGGGCTCCGGGTCCAAGTTTTTGGGTACTGCAGCCCCTTTTTTCCCAAAAGGGGTGGATTTTGCCCCCTTTTCGAGAACAAATGGCTTGTGCCGAGCCAAAGATGGAGATTTCCAAGCCGTAATTTTTTTTTCCAAAAAAGGCAGTACCAGCACTTCTTAAATATGTAGAACAGAAAGTGGGTCAGTCCGGGAGCTTATCGGTTTTTTCCCGGGTTACAGGGCCCCAGCGGGGGACGTCTGGAGCTGAATTTAGGGGCCCAGGGCCGGTACATGCCCCTTTAGGGGCCCACTGGGGGGAAGGGGGTTCCTCCCCAAGGCAACCAAAAATTTGGGGGACAGGAAAACCGCCCCCCTTTCCCCTCCCTTTGTCAAACTGGGGCTCCTGGGGCCAATGTCCGCCCCCTCCTCCTCCACCCCACCCCACCATCTCACCCTCCACAAGTATGCTCCTTTCATACCACATGTGTGGGACGGGCGGTGTCACGCAGTTCTAAAATTTTTTTTGGGGCCCTCGGGAACAAAGTCACACGGGGGGGAGGAACTGTTTCCGCGTCTTTGAAAGCAAGAAATCGATGTTTTGGGTTTCTCGCCCCAAAACTGCAAATCGGAAAAAAAGGGTTTGAGGGACAAGGGGGAGGAAACATGGTGCCCGCGCGCACCGAGGGGGATGGTCCATGCCCCCTGCAGGCGCAGGGTGTTCAATCGGGTTTTGAAAAAAGGGTTCCTAAAGGGTCTTCCAACCTTTCAGAACTTCTAAAAAATGGCCGGGGGAAAACTGTGCATGCACTTTACCCAGTCGTCCAACCCCAGGAACACCCCCCTCGAGTTGCAGCGGAGAACGGCCTCCCCCCAACCGCTTGATATGCGATTTTTCCCCCCGTTGGAATTTCCACCCTGACATTTTTGGGACCAAACTGTTGAACAAAAAAAAAGGGCCTTTAAACGATTTTTTGATGATCCAGGCGACAGAAACCCCTGTGTAATTTTGATGTCGGGCCAGTGGCGCTCGGCGGGGAACCCCTTGCCTTTGTTGAGGCCATTCGGGAGGCCCTTTAAATTTGCAGTCGCCAGGACTACGGGAGGGAATAACGTCTTTTCCATTTTCATGCCCTTGGAACAGATGCTAAAAAAATCTGTTGGGCGGGGGACTGGAGATTTGGGGACTACATCTCGTGGCCACATGAGCCCGGGTGGGGACTGAAAGGGGGGGAGGAGGGAGGGGGGAAATTTGGAGCAAAAAGCATTGTTGGTGAAATGAGGGTTTTTTCTCCCCAAGGTGAAAAAGAGGGAGGGGGGGCAAGGAGCGCTGGAGGAGGTGGATGGAAAATGAGGAAGACGGGGGCAGAGGGAACCCCCAAGCCCGGGGCCCAGTTACGGGGGAAAATGGAGGCGGGGAAAAGCCCCTGGGAAAGTCATTTGTGAAAGAGTCCCCCCTGCATGCTTATTTGCGGTAGTGACACCCGAAATAGTCAGCACCCCGGCAGAGGGATACTTCTGGTCTCCACCCTTTTGGACCCTCGTACCGGTCCAAAATGGGAGCCTTTTTCCCGGGCATTGAGGGGGGAAGAAAAACTAAAATTACTATAGGGAAATCCTCCGTAATCAGTTGGCCGCTCCTATGTGCGGCATCGTCCCTCCTCGGGCCCGGTCTAAAGGGGGGTTCCCCCAGCGCTCAGTACTACTGCCCGGCTGCGGGGGGGAAGGGGGGGGGGTTTAGGACCAGTCCCAGCCCATCAGCAGAAAACCAAATTTTGGGAGTCCTAATGAGCAGCTTCCTTACCCGCCTAGTGAGGAGGGGGGTCCCAGCAGCGCAGCAGGACATGGGGGTTTCCCCCTGAACCAACGGGTTTGGGTGGCCTACGGACACCCACTCTGCCACCCAGTTAGAAGACCCGCTGGACTATGGGCAGAAAAAAGGGGTGTGTGGCCGCAACTTGCGAGTTTGCAGTGGAGAAAAAAAGTCCTGCCCGGGCCCGTAGTGTGGAAACAGGGGGTGTTTAGTGCGGCGGGGGCCTTTGTTACCCAAAAGGGGAACCCGCTTTTTCCAAAAGGGAAATTTTTTGAACGGAATGACCTTTGTCAAGATGAATAGGCGTGGATCGGCCCCGGTTTTCCCCACCCCCAAAGCCTTAGGGGTCAGTCTGGGTTAAAAAATAAACCCCCCTCAGCCAAATATTTTGATGGGCCCCCACCGCCTGATGGCCCCAAAATCTGTGATAAATTTTTTCCAAACTGCCCACCACCCTCTTACCCGGGAAATGGGATTGCCCCCACCTCAACAATCTGTCATTGTGCCACTTATGTGCTAAAGGGCTGCTGCTGTTGCTTTTTTGCCGTGACATTTCCCCAATGTTCATTGTGCCACTCTGCGGTGGTTTTCTGTTTTGCCACCTCCCGAATGTCATTTGCCCCTTCTGACCTCATGCTGTTTTCTTTTCCCGTCATCACCCCCACTTCTGTATTGTGCCACTGCCCGACCTCTTTCTGCTGCCGCCGTGACCTACGTTCAGTCTTTTTGCCGCCTGTGGGGCCCAATACTATTTTGCCACCTGCAGAATGTCATTGTGCCAAATCTCTGACCTCATGCTGCTGCTGGGGAATTTCCCGTCGTGCCCTCCCCACTGTGTAAAAGGGGGAATGTTTTGACGTCATGCTGCTGCCCTGGTGCTGCCCTGCCCTCCCATGTGGCCTACTCCTGTTTTTTCCACCTCCAGAAATTTTTAAAGGGGCCACTGGGCTTTACCCTTTCTGTGATGGGGCTGCGGGCCCTGCCCTCCCACTGTGTAAATTGGGGCCATGTCTGACTTATGCGGTGCTGTTGCTCTGCCGTGCCCCACACTGTGTCATTGTACACTCTTTGGCTACTCCCTTTTTTTCCCGTCCAAAAATTTGTCCCTTGTGCCAAAGTGGGCCTCTTTTGCTGCCCCGTGACCTCCACCTGTGTCAATTTTGCCAAATTGCGGCCCTGGTATGTTTTGCCCTTCCAAAAAATGTCATTTGCCCCCTGTCTGACCCATGCTGCTTGGCTGCCGCGTCACCTCCACCTCTGTCACTTAAAGTTGCCCCCTGAGCCCCAGTTTGTTTTTTTCCCGGGGTTTTGTGCCCGGGCCTTTTTCAGGTCGTTGCTGCTTTGTTTTTTGGTCAGTTTTGCCCCCATAAGTGCCCCGGGATTTTATTGTGAAGCGATTCTAAAAAGCGGCGGGGAGTTTATCTGCGTGTCATTTTCTAAAACCAAACCAAGCTCCCCCTGCTTTTTTAAGCTGGCAAAGTTCTTCAGCACCCTGCAGGCTCGTGCAGCCTGGGGGTTTGTGTTTTTAACGCGGGTTTGTGCCAAAGTTTAAATTTGGAACGAAACAAATTTTGTCGGAAAAAATTGGGCGAAGTACCCCAATCGAAATTTTTTAGAAAAATTGCCATTTTCTAAACATGATCATGATAGTAAGGGCAGACCCGGGAAAAGCCTAAACATGCTATGGTCTCACTTTGGGAAACCCCGATTTCTTTACTAAAGCTTCCCGGCGGGCTGTGATTCACCTTGCCCGCAATGCATTGTGGGGCCCTGGTGAGTGACAGTCGCCCTGGGGCAGCAGTTTACAGCAAATTTTCTGTGTATTTATCTCCATTGTTTTTCAGTGATCTGAGGATCATGATATAAAAAACCTTATGGGGAAAAAAATGGGAAAAAAAATTTTAAAAAGTTTTAAAAAAATTTAAAAAACAAACACGAAAAATAAAGGAAAAAAAATATACACCCCCCTTTTCCCCCCACAAATGCCAATCACCCCCAAAAAAAAATAAAAAGAAATAAAATTAAAAATTTTTTGATTTCACTATGTGCGTAATTACCTTTTCCTTTAAATTGTCAAGTTATTTAACCCGCCCCAGGGGAAAGCCGTTAAAAAAAAAATTTAAAAAAGGGGAATTTTCGGGTTTTTTTTTTATCCCACAGCACATAAATAAATAAAAAAAGGAAAATTTTTTAAAAAATCATATAAAAAAGTGGTGCCAAGTAAAAAAGTCGTTAATCCTAAAAAAAAAATTTTTACATAGCTCTGGGATAAAGGAAAAGACAGCAAAGCCAAAAAATATTATTTTACACAATTTTTTTTTTTTTTTTTAAAAAGGGTTCCCAAAAAAAAAGTTAAAAAAACATTGGGTATCGGCATTTAAACGTTTTTAAAACCCCGGGGGTTAAAAAAAAAAATTTGTTGGTTTTACCCGCAAGGGGGAGCGCTGTTTTAAAAAAAAAAAACACTTCCAGGATTCAGTATTGTCCTTTTACCTTTCCCCCAAAAAAAAAGATTTAAAAGTGATCAAAAAAACCCTTTTTCCCCCCCAAAAAAATTTTACAATTAAAAATTTCAAAAAATCCCCCAAAAAAAAAAAGGCTTTAAACAGTCCATTTCACAGGGAAAAAATAAAAAGTTATGGCGATGCAAAAAAAAGGTTTTCCCTTTTGAATACATTTTTTTTATTGTGAAAAAGTAGTAAAAAATACAAAAAATATTCCCAAATTTGGGGATCGCCCGTAATCGTTTGACCCGCTGAGTAAAGCTGGGTGTCATTTAAAACCCCATGGTAAAATGCAGTAAAAATAAAAAACACTACTATGATCGCTGTGTTTTGTTCAAAATGCCGCACAAAAACCTTAATAAAAAGTCATTAAATCATCACATGCATACCATAAGGATACCAATAAAAACGTCAACTCATTCCACAAAAAAAACAGGCCAAAATCAGCTCTTTATACAGGAAAATAAAAAAATGTATGGCTATCAGACTATGATGACATAAAAACGCAGTGTTTTTATAAAACATTTTTTATTGTGTTTAAAAATCGTAAAAAAATAAAAAAAAAATATATACATTTTAATCCTTGCAATTCTACCGGGCCCCCACAATTAAGGTTATCTGTCATTTATTGTACAAATGGAAAAGCTGTAAAAAAAAGAAGCCCAAAAAAACAATGGCGAAAGTGCGTTTTTTTACCTGTGCGCCAAAAATTCCAGTACACCCCCAGATGAGATCCCTCAGGGGTGTTGAATCCAAAAAAGGGGGGGGGGACTTCTGAAAAGGGTTTTATCCCGTTTACTACTTTGGGGGGCTTTGCAATTTCGGGGGGGGCATTTCCCAATATTGTTTTTCCAAAAACCAAATAGCGCTCCCTCCCTTTTACGCCCTTTCCCTGCGCCCAAAAAGCCGTTTACACCCCCATGTGGTATTTTTGACCCTTTTTTAAATTTTTTAATTACATTTTGGGGTTTCTTTTTTTTCCGGATTTTTGTAAAAAAAAGAAAAATTTTCCCGCTTAAAAAAATTTTGGTTTTTTAAAAAAAATAATTTTTTTCATGTTCAGAGCCTAACGCTAAAAGAATTTGTAAAACACCTGTGGGGTCGATATAATCACTGCTCCCCTAGATATCTTCCTTAAGGGGTGTAGTTTCCAACATGGGTTGCTTATAGGAGTGCTTATTAAGTTTTAGCACCCCTTTGGGTGTTGGGGAAACCCGTAATGGGGGCCTTTTAAAAAAAATCGTAATGGAAAAGAGACCGAGCCCCTTTGTAAATCCTCCCTTTTTCTGGGGGTTGTGGTTGGGCAAATTAGAGCAAATAGGGGGCCCAAAATAAGGGATATTTCTGGGAAAAAGGAGAAACCCTTTTTTCCCGGGTTGATGTTGAGTTTCATTTTTTTGGTCACATCTTCCGTGTTCCAAACGAAAAATGGGTAAAAATTGAAAAACTAAAAACAAAGTGAAATTTTTTAAAATTTCATCTCCAATTTTTCTTTAATTTTTGTTTAAATACCTAAAGGGGTAACAAACTTTCTAAATGCTTTTTTTAAATACTTTAAAGGGGTCTAGTTTCTTAGAAAGGGGGATTTATTTTGGGGTATCTAAAAATACAGTCCCTCAAAGGGCCCCGCAGAACTGGGGGGTCCCTAAAAAAAACCCATTTTTTTCAAAAATTTTTTTCGCAAATGTAAAAAAATTACTAAGCCCCCCAAAGTCGTAAAAAAATTTACATTTTAAAAAAAGATTTCAACCTACAGTATAATTAAAGCTGATTGGGTAGTTATAAAATATTTTTAGTGGGGAAAACTAAACTTTTCTTACATGCAAACATTTTTTAAATTTTAAAATGTTTCCAAAAATTTTTTGATACTTTGATATTTTTCCAAATAAAAAAGGATTTTTTTGGGCCCACATTTTTTTACTAAATTTAAAAAACCCAAAGTGTCACAAGAACCCTTCTTGATTTTATATGGATACGTAAAAAATGTCAAAAGTTTTTCACATAAAGTACGTCGCTCTGTCAGGAAAAGGTTTAAAATTTGGGTGCAGCGGTAAGGGGGTTTTTAAAAAACACTTTTTGTTCTGGTTTTAGGGGGGGGCTATAGCGTGATTGTTGATTGCTCTTGCACTCAATTTTTAGTTTTATTTCACAGGCTGCAAAATTCTAAAGAGTGTTTATTTAGCTAAATTTAGAAGTGTTGTAAGGGCTGGGAGGGGCCAGGGCTCTGGGAGGGAAATGACTCACCCTGGACGGAGGGATGGCTTAGAGGAAAAGAGGATAAAAGAGAGCAGAAAGGGGAGGGAGAGATGGGCGGTAATCAGAGAAAAACTTGTTTTGCTCTAAAAGGGATCTTTCTCCCGACCAAAAAAAAATGAAAGTAAGTATTGAAAAAAAAGGCTTAAATTTCCCTTTCCCCTTTATGTTAAAAACTAATCATTTTAAATAATGAAACCCCAGGTGGTGGTCCCCTCTGGGTCATCGCGAATGATGGATATAAGTCACCTTATGGAGCGTAGTGTAAGAAGCCAGCAGGCAGAACGTAGTCAGGTCACTCACAGTAGGGTCAGGGCAGGCGTCAGGCAGGGAATAGTCAGAGTACGTAACACAGGTCAAACCCAAGAACAACTAGCAAAGCAAGGTAACGCTCAGGGTAATAACACAAACACAAAGGTGAGGTAAGGAAGAAGATTTGACCTTTCTATGGGGGCCCGGTCTGTGAATTTTGGGAATCAAACAGAGCAAAATTGCCCCTTTTAAAAACTTGAAAGTCGGCACGTGCGCCCCCTGGGGAGGGGTCATGCACAGGGCAGCCATTGTCTGCAAAACAGAAAGGGTGAGGAAAGTTTTGTACTGGTGCCCGGGGGAAAAAGAGGCACGAGCTTGACCACAGTCTGGAGCTCATGACAGATTGTAGTGAGAACACCCCCTTTAAGCTCCTGTTCTCAAACACAGAGTATGGTCTACAGCTTCCCTTTACTCTTACTGGCTTTTATTTGTAAAAAAAAAAAAAAAAAAAAAAAAAAAAAAGCTAAATCTGTATGTTATCTGCTTGATTTTCTTTTTCAAAATTTCATATATTTATAATTTTTTGACATAGTTAAAGTTTCAGGTTTCAATACTTTTAACTCACAATGACCGTTCCAGAACCAATTAATATTGTAGCTTGAAGGATCAATCTACAGGCTTATATCACCCAATCAGGATGATCATAGATAGTCCCATATGTACACTGTTGAAGCAAAGAAGCTAGATTTCAGACCAGAGTATCCCAACAGAACATGTTACTATGCGTCTTACGCTTCCAAGAAGCATAATGACAGACAATCTATTCTAATTTGCTGCTGTGAGTTCTCTTTCTATCCTGTAAATCAGTGCTATTTTTGAAGAAATTGGTCTCATGTTTGTGTATCCTTTCTGTTATTTGGTGATGCATAGCTCTACATACAGTGGGGAAAATAAGTGTGTGATATACTGTCAGTTTTGCAAGTTTTCTCACCTACAAAGAATGGAGAGGAGTGCAATATTTATTGTAGGTACACTTCAGCTGTGACAGAATGTGAAAAAAAAAATCCAGAAAATCACATTGTATGATTTTTAAATCATTAGAATTTTATTGTAAGAAATAAATATTTAATACAATACAAAAACAAAACTTAATATTTGGTACAGAAACTTTTGTTTGCAATTACAGAGGCCAGACGTTTCCTGTAGTTTTTGACCAAGTTTGCACACACTGCAGCAGGGATTTTGGCCCACTCCTCCATACAGATCTTCTCCAGATCTTTCAAGTTTTTGGGCTGTCACTGGGCTATGTTGAGTTTCAGCCACTCCAGGACCTTGAAATGCTTCTTACGGAGCCATACCTTAGTTGCCCTGGCTGTGCTTTGGGTCATTGGTTGTTGGCCAAAATCTAACTATACAAAGCCCCATCCATCCTCCCTTCAATATGGTGTGGTCACCCTGTCCCATTTACAAAAAAGCCCCCCCCAAGTTATGATGTTTCCACCCCCATGCTTCACTCCTGGGAGTGTTCTTGGGGTTGTAGTCATCCTTTTTCTTTCTCCAAACACTGCGAGTGGAGTTAAGATGAAAAAGTTCTATCTGATTACATAACCTTCTCCCATGCCTCCCCTGGATGATGATATGGTTAATGAAGGTGGTTTACAATCTGAGGTTGATTTAGTGAGAGAGGATGATAATGCCAATGCGAATGTCAATATTAATAATTGTTTATGTCTTAAGAACTTTGGGTTGTATAATAAAAGTAGGTTTGTGCCTCCAGGTCTCCCAATAGTTGAAGCATATATACAGCTTGTTCAGAGGGACATTGATAGGTTGAGACATACTGGAGTCACCTGACAATATAAACATAATCTCCCTCTAGCTGAACAAAAAAAATTATGTGATCTAGCAAGGTACAAGGAGCTTGTTTTTCACTGTGTGGACAAAAATGGAGCTGTTGTGGTCCAGGATATGTCCCAATATGTCAATGAAATTCATTCCCAGTTGAGGGAAGAGGCTGTTTATGAGAAGTTGACACAAAATCCAACTAACAAGTTTATGATTGAGCTATTTGCGATTATTTATCGGGCCTATGAGGAGGAAGCGATCAATAAACAGTTGATGCAGTTTTTGAAGGTTGATTTTACTGTTGCACCTATTTTGTATACGTTACCAAAGATCCACAAAGATTTTAAATCCCCCTGGCACACCAATCGTGTCAGGGAGGGGTTTTATTTTTAGCAATGTGGCAGTTTCCTTGGATCGGGTTTTGAGATCTTTTGCAATGAATACTCGATCATATGTTAGGGATACATTGGATTTGTTACAGAAACTTTCAGATTTACAGGATTGACAGAATGTATTTTTGTTTCTTTTGATGTGGTATCTCTTTATACCTCTATTTCACATGTTTTTGGTTTGAATGCAGTTGAGAAAAAACTAGCCAGCTCGAACAACACAGAAGGAGCTGCTATCACGTCTGCTACCCCGGTAATGCCACTCTTGGGCCCGCCGGCAGTAAACATAACAGTTCACTGCGGAGGGTGCAGAGCTGCGGGGCCCGGCCAGGGTCGCCGATAGGGCAGTACAACCGGTACTACTCTACCAGGCCCGGCCGGTTTATGAAGCCAGGGGGGGCCCGCCGGCGGCGGCAGGCTCCACCCCCTTGCTTCACAGAGGCTATCTCTTAATTGCATGCACGTCCGTCCAACGTGCATACAATTAAGATGAACGGCGGGGCAAGGAGAGTTGTCCGCTCCCTGCCCCTGCCGTACATCGCTCTGCAGGCGGTGTGGCGGAAGTGATGTTATCGCACCGCCTGCCGAGCTTCCTGGTCTCTGCCCCAAGCCTAAAGCAGCAGGCTTGGGGCCGGGAGGAGACGGAGACGCAGGGGGAGCGCGGCCAGGTAAGTAATTAGCTACGGGGGCCCTAAAGACCAGGGGGGGAGAGAACTATGCCTACAGGGGGCCCTAATGCTTGGGGGGGGAACTATGCCGAAAGGGGGCCCTAATGCTTAGGGGGGGGGGGAGAACTATGCCTCCAGGGGGCCCTAATGCTTGGGGGAGGGAAACTATGCCTACAGGGGGCCCTAATGCTTGGGGGGTGAGAACTATGCCTACAGGGGGCCCTAATGTCTGGGGGGGAACTATGCCTACAAAGGGCCTTAATGATTGGGGGGGAACTATGCCTACAGGGGGGCCCTAATGACGGGGGGGGAACTATTTGCCTACAGGGGGGGTCCTAATCTACAGGTGGGACTATTCTGCCTACATGGGTCCCTAATCTACAGGGGGGACTATTCTGCCTACAGGGGGCGCTAATCTACAGGGGAGGGGACTATTCTGCCTACAGGGGGGCCCTAATCTACAGGGGGGGGACTCTGCCTACAAGGGGGCCCTAATCTACAGGGGGGGGACTATTCTGCCTAAAATGGGGCCTTAATCTACAGAGGGCCCTATTCTACCTACAGGGGTGGCATAAGCTACAGGGGGCCCCCATTCTACCTACATGGGAACCCTAAGCTACTGCCCGGGGGCCCGAAGCTGCCTACGTCTCCCCAAGCTACCTAGCTACTGCCTGGTGGGTGCCAAGCTACCTAGCTACCGCCCGGGGCCCCGTTGTACCTATATACCAACTGGGGGAGCCCCATAATTACCAGGGGGTAATTCTTATAATTTGGGCCATTATAAATGGGGAGTTTGTACATAGTGGGAGGGGGCACACAGTTGGAAAAATGATAAAAAAAAAGTGAGGAGTCTCAGGTGTTTGTGTTGTAAATTCTACAGGGATGAGTGGTGGATGGGAGAAGTCATCATGGAGGTCTGGACCGAATAGAGAAGAAAATGGAAAGTGAACGACTCCTCAGAAAAGATGTCACCTATGAGGCCCTAAATGTAAGTAAACTATTTGCAAAGCACCTGTGTACCTGGTATCTACCACTATATGGTCACTGTATGGTGGTTATATACAGTCTGCAGAGCCTGTGTACACTAGTATATACCACTATATGGTCACTATATGGCATTACTATTGGTCTTTGTGTACTGATCAATACACACATCCCTGCTCCTCCTCTTAACTGCCTTTCCTTTGCATGTGCATGACCTGGGCAGGACAGAATGCTTTCCTGACCAGTAAACAAACACCGTTGCTAAGCACATGTAAACCAGCCCGTTCTCTAAAACCGTAGCACTTTGCCAATAGTAACCAAGGACGTACATCCTTAGATTTTTGGTCCCCACATTTTCAACTATAATCTTCATAGTGAGACAACCCCTTTAAAGGGGTTGTCTCACTACATTGATTCCTCTTACCTCAGTCCTGTTTTCTTGGTTTAATTTTGAATTCAGGGACGTGTTTACTGGCTTCCACTAGGCTGCAGTAGAAGCCAGGTCTGTAGCTATAGCAACCAGTGCTGACAGCCTATCAGGAGAGCTACAACAGGTCTGTAGCTATAGCTACCTAAGGAGCTGATGCAGACCATACAAGAGGAGATATCTCAGAATAGGCAGGACACTGTTAATGGACATATATTGCAAAGTGACTTGTTTTTGCAGGATCTTTAACATAAAAAGCAATCCTTGTTGTGAGACAACCCCTTTAAGTCTCCTACTCGTATTGAAATATTACAGCAGTTGTCTGCTTTTGACAATCCTTCTGTTATCATAATTCCCTAATGGTAAGCTGGTCACAGCAGTATCACACTACTGCAAGTCTTCAATTCTTCTTTAGTGTCACCAGGGGGGATATAAAGCATTACATTGTTGTTACTGAAATCAAAGGACGGTCAAAGCAATGAATGAACCTACTAGGTCATCCAAATCTACACTCTTTACAGCTGCCTTCTAAATTGATTTTACAGCCTAACTGTCAGGGCTAGGCGGCGCTCAGTCTGCAGGGAGCAACGTTCTGCAGCAGCTGATCAGCGAACCCACTCTGACAGACAGTCTGCTGGGAGCTGTGTGAGTGACAGAGGTCCAGCCACCCTGGACACGGGGCATGTCGCACCAGCCAATGGGAGAACCCGGAGGGCGCTCCAATCAGCTGCAGGGGTGGTATCCGGGAATCCCATTTAAACTCCCTGAAGGCTGAGTGCTGTGCCTGTGATATTTCCTGGCTGCCTTGTATTCCTTGTGCTATTGCTTGTTTTTTGCTCACCCGTGTACCTGACCTCGGCTTGTTTCCTGACCCTGTCTTGCTCTCCGTTTTTGTACCTCGCTCCCGTTCATGTTTTGACCTCAGCTTGTTTACGTTTATCCCTCTGTTTCTGTTTTGTGGCTTGGCGTTCCTGTTTGGATTGCCTGGCTGTCTGACTTTTTTCCTCCTGAGTCTCAGCACTTGTCTCGGGTGTCCCCAGTTGCGTCTGCCATCTAGGGCAGCACGTTAAGTGGCAGGGACAGTGGGCTGGGTTCCAGTCAGGGCCCCCCCCCACTGTACCTCCTTAAAGTGACATTTATCACAGGCCAAAACCCGTCATGTTTCCCACTACTATGAACCCCATGAAAAACTCTGGTAGAGAGATGCAGGGGCTTCCCCAGCTATCCGGGCTGGCACTGTGGGTACAAACAGGGAAACTTCTCAAGTTGAGTGCCCCTGTGCTCTTCCCCCCCTGTGGAGCCTCTTCCATTTGCCTGACGGGTTCTCGGGACGGGAAAGGCCTTTTTGGCTTTTTAGAAAGGGTGTGCCTGTACTTTGGCTCCCCCCCATGTATACAGGCAAGGGGGAGTAGAAAGGGGAATATTTTATGTCCCTACTTCAGGGTCCCCCCCCCCCCAGGAGTGGGCTTTTTGTTACCCCCTTGATTCCCCAGAATTTGTCTTCTGTGGAAGGTTCTTTGCCGCCTTTGGGGTCGTTTGATGACCCTTTATAGGGAAACTGGGCCGAGGCTCGCTGACCCCTTAAGGCGGGTCAAAGGATGTGGAGGAGATTTGTCTGAATTTCGAAGTGGTGCGTTCCATCTGGGTGGAAAAACCCCCCCTCTTAGATGCCCGTTTTAGATTGGGTTAGCTGACCTGTGAAGGATTTATTTTGGTGGTTACCCTACCCCTGGTACTTTTGGATTGGGTATGGCATAGCCATTCGTCTGGACAGATGTTTTAGGGGCGACGTTTGGGGAAAAAGGGTTCCCCTCGGTGGGTTAACCAATGGTCACCTTAAACCTGTTTTTTCCAATTTTAAAACCAAGGGAGCCCCTGCAAAAGGGGTGCTTCTTCCGCGACTTCTGTAGTGACCGTGGACTATCGTGCACCCCCGGGGTTTGTTCTACTGTGGCGAAGTGGTATGGCATTCGGGGTGCCCAAAAAGGGAAAACCAGGCCAGTAAAACTCCAGCGCCTAGGTAATTTGCAGGAAGTACCTAGGCGAACAGGTATTTCCCATTGTATCCAAAAGTTTTGTCCCAGTTGAGATCCATATTTGTCTCTGTCGGTTCGGGGGTGCTTTTGGGGATTCCGGGGCAGGGTTCCAATTTTTTTTAAAGGTCCTTGCCCAAACATCTGGGGCTACCTTGGGACCTCTCTTGGTCCCTGGGGTTGTGGCAATTGACAATATCCTCTGAAAAGGGGGACAATCCAACATTTACCTGAGAGGGGATGTTGGTGGACCATACATATGAGAAATGTATTCTATTTATCCAGGAGGGGTGCCCCCTGATGTTTTATTTTGGGGTTTCCCCGGCTTCAGAAACATAAACCCCGGTGTTTGCGGAATTCAGGTGAAATTTAAACAAGTGGCGACAACAGTGTGTGCAGATGTCTTTTCCCGTTACTGGGCAATACAGAGGTAGAACAGATTCCTGTTTTCATTCGTGACTGACTGTGCCATTGATCTATTGCCCGGAGTGAAATTTCCTAAGGGGAGGATCTATAATCTGTCAGGTCCGGAGAAAATAGCCATGAAGCAATATATTGCAGAAAGCTTACAGAAGGGGCATATCCGACCTTCTGTGTCCCCTATGGGTGCAGGGTTTTCTTTGTAGGGAAAAAAGATGGAGGCCTCTGTTCATGCATAGATTACCGTGAACTTAATAAGATAACGGTAAAAAAACAATATCCATTAACCTTGATTCCTGATCTGTTCAATCAAATCCAGGGAGCAAAGCGGTTTTCCAAGTTAGACCTGAGGGGGGCCTATAACCTCATCCGTATCCGAGAAGGGGATGAGTGGAAAACCGCGTTTAACACTCCTGAGGGTCATTTTGAGTATCTGGTGATGCCGTTCGGGTTGTGTAATGCTCCTGCGGTTTTCCAGAATCTGGTTAATGATGTTTTCCGAGAACTCATTGGTTGTTGTATGGTCGTTTACTTGGATGACATTTTAATCTATTTGAAGGATTGGTCGTCACACGTTAAACACGTACGACAAGTATTGCAAATCCTGAAGGAGAATAGTTTGTTTGTCAAGCTTGAAAAATGTGTTTTTGGAGTGCAGGAGGTACCTTTTCTTGGGAACATCCTGACTCCTAATTCATACTGTAAGGACCCCTGTAAAATTCGAGCTATTCTCGATTGGGTCCGTCCTTCGTCCATGAAGGCCCTAGAGCGATTCCTAGGGTTTGCTAATTACTATCATAAATTTATTCATAATTTTTCTGTCTTAGTTCGGCCGTTGACTGACATGACTAAGAAGGGGGTGAAGTTCAGTAATTGGCAACCTGAGGCAATAGAGGCATTTGAGAAACTTAAGCAGTGTTTTGTATCAGCTCCTGTGTTGATTCAAGCAGATCATACCAAACCCTTTTTTGTAGAGGTTGATGCTTCTAAGTATGGGGCAGAGGCGGTCTTGTCTCAGGGGTCTGCTACTATGACTAACCTTCGCCCTTGTGCCTCCTTTTGGCGTAAATTTTCCTCGGCTGAAAGGAATTATGACATTGGGAATCAGGAGTTATTGGCGATTAAGTGGGCCTTCGAGGAATGGCGCCACTTCCTCGAAGGTGCCCAGCATCAAGTCACGGTTCTTACCGATCATAAGAACCTTACCTTTTTAGAGAATGCTAAAAGGTTGCATCCACGCCAGGCACATTGGGCATTATTTTTTACATGTTTCAACTTTGTTGTTACTTACAGACCAGGTTCTAAGAATGTAAAAGCTGATGCGCTATCTAGAAGCTTCTGTGCCAGCCACGCTTCCCAGGAAGATCCAGTACCTATATTGCCTAAGGAGACTGTTGTCTCAGCTATTTTCCCTGAATTAGCCACTGAGATTAAGACCCGCCAGGATATGAGACCTGCTAATTGTCCTGTTTCGAAGGTCTTTGTCCCCACTCAGCTCCGGCTACAATTATTAAAAGAATTTATGATTCTGTTTTATCTGGACATCCTGGGGTGTCTGGCACAAAAAAGCTTATTTCTCGTAATTGCTGGTGGCCGTCATTGCCTCGTGATGTTGAGGCCTATGTGGCATCTTGTGAAGTCTGCGCTCGGGCAAAGGTTGCCAGAACTTGTCCTCCTGGCGAACTTTGCCCTTTACCTGTACCTGAATGTCTGTGGATTCATATCTCCATGGATTTTATGACGGACCTTCCTCCTTCGGAGGGCAAAACAGTTATTTGGGTGGTAGTAGACCATTTCAGCAAAATGTGTCATCTTGTTCCTTTAAGGAGGTTACGGTCATCCAAAAAACTTGCCGAACTGTTTATCAAACATATTGTCAAACTGCATAGTTTATCGGAGAATATTGTTTCTGACAGAGGGGTTCAGTTCGTGTCT
This sequence comes from Phyllomedusa bahiana, assembly GCA_025379985.1. Lineage (NCBI taxonomy): Eukaryota > Metazoa > Chordata > Amphibia > Anura > Hylidae > Phyllomedusa > Phyllomedusa bahiana. The sequence goes on along the minus strand of JAODAL010008851.1, from coordinate 85,466 downwards.
CGGTTTTGGAGAGCCCTTTGCAAGGCTCTGGGTATCACCCTGTCCTTCTCCTCTGCCTTACACCCAGAGACTAATGGGCAGACAGAGATGGTAAATCAAATAGTAAAGCAAAAACTCCGTTGTTATGTATGTGGTCGGCAGGTAGACTGGGTAAAGTACTTACCTTTGACAGAATTTGCTATGAACAATCAAGATAGTAGCTCATCTGGTACCTCACCATTTTATTGCAACTATGGCTTTCACCCAAGGCATACGTCATTTTCCAGTGCTACATCTGATCACAGCGGGGTGGATGTTATCATTAAAGATCTGTGCACAGTCTGGGCCCAAGTTCAGAAGAACTTGGTTCATACCCAGAACATCCAAAAGTAAAATTCTGATAGCCGGCGTCTTTGTTCTAGAGGGTTTGCGGTTGGGGATAAAGTATGGTTATCCACCCAAAATCTGCGATTAAAAGTTCCTTCTGGTAAACTCGCTCCACGTTTTGTAGGTCCATATGTGGTGCAGGTGGTTAACCCGGTGGCATATCGGCTGAAATGATCCTTTTCTCTCTGTATACACAATGTATTTCATCGCTCTCTTCTTAAGAGGTACATTCAGCCGGTGACTCCGCCCTCTAGTCCTCATCCTCCAGTTTGTATTGAGGGGGAGTTAGAATATGAAGTCACCCAAATTTTGGATTCCCGTAAAGTCCAAAGGTCACTGCAGTACCTGGTCCACTGGAAGGGTTATGGGTCTGAGGAGAGATCATGGGTCCCGGCTAAATCCATCCATGCGGATCACCTGATAAGGGAATTCCATGAGTCTCACCCAGACAAACCCAGACCAGGGAAGGGTCCGGTGGCCCCTCCTAAAATGGGGGTTACTGTCAGGGCTAGGCGGCGCTCAGCCTGCAGGGAGCAATGTTCTGCAGCAGCTGATCAGCGACCCCACCCTGATAGACAGTCTGCTGGGAGCTGTGTGAGTGACAGAGGTCCAGCCACTCCGGACAGGGGGCGTGTCGCACCAGCCAATGGGAGGACCCGGAGGCCGCTCCAATCAGCTGCAGGGGCGGTATCCGGGAATCACATTTAAACTCCCTGAAGGCTGAGTGCTGCGCCTGTGATATTTCCTGGCTGCCTTGTATTCCTTGTGCTATTGCTTGTTATTTGCTCACCCGTGTACCTGACCTCGGCTTGTTTCCTGACCCTGTCTTGCTCTCCGTTTTTGTACCTCGCTCCCATTCGTGTTTGACCACGGCTTGTTTACATTTATCCCTCTGGTTCTGATTTGTGGCTTGGCGTTCCTGATTTTGCATTGACCCGAACTGTCTGACTATTCTACCTCCTGACAGCCCCAGCACTCTAGTAGCGCAGGGACTGTCACCCAGTTGACGTCTGCCATCTAGAGCAGCACGTCAAGTAGGCAGGGATAGTGGGCTAGGTTTCAGTCAGGGCTCACTGTACCTCCCGTAACGTGATAGTGCCCCTTTTTTCCTCATTGATGTCCTAAGGTGATCAAAAAGGCAGAATGTCTGCCCTCAGCACACCAGTGAATATAATAAAGTACACGTTTCAGGACGTTGCAAGACCCTGTTGTTGTTTTTTTCTGGAACCGGGTGCATAGCGATCCGGAGATCCCCTTTATAAAGTAATTTTACAGTAATTGATTCTTCTCCAAGACAGTGCAGAACATCCTCTCTAATAGCAAGTGATTGACATTGGATTTTAAAGCAGATTTATGACTATTTTATTCATTTATATAAGGTCATTATGGTATACAGCGCTATACAGCGATTGTCATAATTCCCTATTCACAGAGTTCGGCTATACTTGGAACTCTCACAGAAGTGAGTAAGGAGGACGGCCGCTTGGGCCACCCTCCTCATTCACATGCATGGCCGGATCGCAGCAAGCTGCGTGTGGCCATCAAAGCTGATTTCGCGTCATTAGAAAACCCCTTTAAACTACGCCCCCTGTTCCAGAAGCCACACACTTTTGACTGAAGTGTCTAAAAACTAAGACACATAATAAAGGGGTTCAAATCATGTGTGCCAGTATTTTGCTGTTAATTGTGCCAGAATCCTGGTGCAATTGCCATGATAAATGTGCCCCTTTGGTTGTTTGTTTTGGAGGGGGTTTACCATTGTACAGCCACTGTCTAACTGATTAGGGGTATAAGGTTATGTAACTGATGAAGGCAGTACTGCAGTGCATCTACTATGTACTTTGATTTAGGAACTGGAGTTAATAAAGCAAATTCCATTCATAATTCTTATAATTACATGTATCATGTGCTGCCCAATGAATTACCAATTGTTACATTGTAGAGGTTTATAGAGCTTAAAAATAGGACAAGGAATTCCTTACATAATATGAGGTGGCTAAGGTTAAAGGGGTTAATCTATGAATCATTTTCATCCTGAAAGTCCTGAAATGCTGTTCAGAGCTGTTTTGAAGTAATTTGCATTTTTGCTTTCATGTGTCCCCTTTGGTGCTGCTGCTTCTCCTTTCCCCTCCAGCAGCTAATAATACAGTCCCTTCTTACTTACTCTGCAAAACAAGTCTTCTCAGCATACTGCTATGATATTTACAGCACAGGTTCTGCTCCAGTGGTTGCAGAAACTCTGAAGAAAGCTATTTCCATCGTTTTTTCTGTAAACAAGGGATCACTAAACAGAGAATGGGCTGTGCAAAAGGCAGCCGCGTGTGTCCACCCTTTTTGATAATAGTATATACCCCTAGGAGCCAGAACTTTAAACCATAATCTGTACTTGTAATATTTTTTCTAGAACCCCACATGGACACTACATTACCTCTGTACTACGTGTCGGTGATATTTTTAAATTCTAAAGGATTATTTGAAGGCAAACTTGGAAAAGGCATTTTGGTGCCTTAGGCAAATAGGGTAAATGACACTCCCTCCATGCAAAAGTCCAATGTTCGTCTCTGACCTGGCGCATGGTACCTGCATCTGAACCCTCCCCAGCTAGGTGGTATGGGATAAAAAAACAAGACACAATTGCGCCATCTTTTTTTGTAAGTTTAATTTTTATAAAGTGTAACTAGCAGCTGCCATCTACGGTGTTTGGAGCAGACTCAGCTTAGGATTCCTTCCATACTTCCTAGCACCCCCATTCCTTACTGGCATGATGTGAGGCCCTATGCAGTTACTTACCTCTGCCTGTTCATGGTCTTGGCCATGTTTGAAGAAGAGTAACATTACTTAAGTAGTTTAGATTCCATAAAAAAAGAGGATTTTACTTATTTTCCGTAATTGCTAGATCAAGATTGCAAAGAAAATTGAAAATAATACGCTAAGGTTAACATCTATCAGGTCTACTTTTGCAACTAATAAATCTTGTGCATGCAACTGGGGGTCTACCAACCCTATTCTGATGAATGGGACGGCTGGGAAACTTTGTGAACTAAGGGCCAAATGTATGAAACTGTTTAGGTCTAAAACTCACTCTTTTGCTCATAGTAACCTATGGGCAAAAAAGTGAGTTTTAGACCTAAACAGGTTCATAAATCTGCTGCATGTGAATATAACCAAATGTTGATCAGAACACAACCTCCTGCAAACTCATTACAAGGAATTCTCTTCTCTAGACACAAACGTGATCCATTTGTCCGATTAGGACATCTAGCTGTAAAAGAGAAATCACTGTAGCTTCATGAAGAATCACTGCAATGAACAATTCTTACAAAAGGGATCTTGGCTCACCATACATTACATGCACTTATTGATCTATAAGTTTAGTGTGGATGCACTTTTTGTGTAGTGCAATGCATTTTTTTTTTTTAAATAAAGGCTTACTAGAAGCTTTCCCCGGCGATAACAGCAGTAAATGGGTGGTCTCCACAATGGAACTCGACTCAAGCTGAAGGACTGGCAACTTCCATCTTTATTTATTTCTGGATTATTAAGTTAAAATCTTAGAGAGCCAAAACGTTTTATAGACATGAAAAAAACAAAATAAATCATAGCAAATAAGTATTTTGAGGATATATAGTAGTGTGGAATACTACAATGAACACATCACATTATTGTGACCACTTTTTATCTTGGCTGCACGTCACTCATGGTGACGTGTCATGAGCTAGTATAGTGGTTATATAAAGTGTGTGATAAGCTGTTTGCAAACATATTGTGGTCTGCAAGGGCAAAAGAGGCAATTTATCAAAGTTGCAAAAATGGATAATTATTTGATTTCAGGTGAAGGGTAGCAGAATTTCTGAAACTGCGCAGTTTGTAAACTGGTTGCGTGCTGCTGTGGCGAGAGTGTATTATGAGTGGACAAGTGTCGCCATTGCAAATAAGCAACATGGAAACTGCAGGGGCGGCACGTATGAAATTTGGCATTCAAACGCTAAATTTCATGCACATAATAATAGCCTAGAATGCACCTGATTGATTAACCCGCTCTACAGTGGGTCATAAATCAGGCGCATTCTGGTGTTCGACAGTTGTAGCTCAGGTAAAACACTTTCAAGTGGGATACCTGTTCCAGCTGTAATGCTCCTAGAACTGCCGTAGAGAAGCTATAAATCTATAGCTTCATACGGTTCTAGTGCGCCCCTCGAAATCACGCGCATTAAAAAGTGCCGCGGGCGCTTTGTAATGTGCCTGATAATGGCGAGCGGGCCATTTAAAGATGTAGCAAACAGGTCTGCTCCTGATATTGGGCTGAAAAGACGCCAAATATCTGCCGCAGCCCCGTTCATTCAGGCCACCCAAGGTGTTATTTATGTAAGATGTGAGTATTGGCTACGAAGATGTGCACAAACAAACGGACACACTAAAGTGGAGCAGCTCGATTTCAAAATGAACCAAGGGGTTACTAGATATGACCAAAACAAGAATTCAGTAAATCCTACTGCAAATGGGGCTCTGAAGCAGATGGGTGGTCACTGCAGCTCTGATAATGAAGTTGCGGTGCTAGAAAAAGCTGTGATCTTCAATCCAATATTATAATTGCACCTCTGTGATTGTTGAAGGGTTGCCTTTTCCAAAGCATCACATTTTCTGCTTCATCAAATAGATGGATGCCAGCATGTCAGGTGAAAACATCAGAGAACAAATACCCTGCAACCATTGCTGGAAGAACACAATCTGGTTGCAGCATTATGATCTGGGGAATATTTTAGTGGCATTATCTTTGCCTACCAATCTATGTAGCACTCTAAAGTAATGCGGGTAAAAAACCATCTTTGCAGATCATGTCTATTCATTATGCTGTTTGTCTTCCCTGGGGCGATAGGATCTTCCAGGAAGACAGTCTGACGTCACATGGCTCAAAATGTCTGACATTGGTTAGAAGAGCATTAATAAGACTTACAAGTAATCTCCTCACCTAGGTCCCCAGACTTGAACCTAACTGAGCACCTGTGGGACAATCTCGATCACCGTGTTCGCTCCATGGATCCTTCCTCACTCACCCTCCAGCAGCTGTGGGATGCAGTCATCATGGTTCCAGTTACCTTTGACAATCTAGCATGACCTTATTGAGGCACTCACAGCCCGACTAACTGCTGTCCATGCTACACGTGGCAGTTGCTCTGTATGTTAGCTGTTGGCCATAATAATGTGACTTTACTGTGTATAATACTGGTGCTTTCTGATGTGACAGAGAGGCTGGTTGTCCAGTCGAGCATCAGGACCCAGGTACAATTGCAACTTACATCCACCAGACAGCGTTAGTAAATGTAGTGCAGCAAATATTTTGTGAAAATGCATTTTCTTACTGTTATCCCTCTATCCTTGCTTTTATTCCAACCTTCCTCAAGGAGAGGGGGTACATAATTTCAGCAATATGTTGAAACTACATTTTCTGTGATGTCTCTTTCCCTACTACTCCACTCAGTGTAAGGCCTCCACATGTGTGGTACCTCATTGATTACGTTATACATGGGGAGTTACATGAGTCAGGCCTGCAACCGTGTAAACTAAGTACACTGTTCAAAAAAAAAAGGTAACACTTAAACATCACAATGAAACTCCAAGTCAATCACATTTCTGTTAAATAAACCTGTCCAGTTATAAATCAATACTGATTGTGAATCAATTTCTCCTAGTGTTGTGCATATGGAACATACAACAGTTAGTAATGATAGGCAATTAGCAAGACAACCCCTATAAAGGAGTGGTTCTGCAGGTGGTGACCACAGACCATTTCTCAGTTCTCATCCTTTTTGGCTGCTGTTTTGGTCACTTTTGCATTTTGTCCTTGCTCTCACCCCTAGAGGTAGCATGAGATGGTGGTTAGAACCCACAGAGGTTGCTCAGGTAGTGCAGCTCATCCAGGATGGCACATCAATGTGAGCTGTGGCAAGAAGATTAGCAGTGTCTGTCAGCACAGATTCCAGAGCATGGAGCAGATACCAGGAGACAGGCCAGAGGTGCAACAACCCGGCAGCAGGACCACTATCTCCTCTTTTGTGCAAGGAGGACTAGATCCCTGCAAAATGACCTCCAGCAAGTCACTAATATCCATGTGTCTGCTCAAACTGTCAGAAAAACACTTCATGAGGGTGGTATGAGGGCCCCGCATCCATAAGTCAGTGTTGAGCTTACAGCCCAGCATCGTGCAAAGGGATGGGCATTTGTCAGAGAACACCGAGATTGGCAGATTTTACATTGGCGCACTGTGCACTTCACGGATGAGAGCAGGTTCACACTGAGCACATGTGACAGACGTGACAGAGACTGGAGACGCCGTGGAGAACATTCTGCCTGCAACATCCTCCAGCATGACCGACCGATTCAGGAGTGGGTCAGAAATGATTTGGGGAGGCATTTCTTTGGAAGGCTGCACAGCCCTCCATGTGCTAGCCAGAGGTGCCCTGACTGCCAATGATGGCACATCAATGTGAGCTGTGGCCAGAAGGTTAACAGTGTCTATCAGCACAGTGACCAGAGCATGGAGCAGAAACCAGGAGACGTGGAGGAGCTATAGGAGGGTGACAACCCAGCAGCAGGACCGCTAAATCCTCCTTTATACAATGAGGGGCAGTGCCATAGCCCTGCAAAATTAGCTGCAGCAGGCCACTAATAGCCATGTGTCTGCTCAAACTTTCAGAAACAGACTTCATGAGGGTGGTATGAGGTCCCCACATCCACAAGTCGGTGTTGAGCTGCAAGCAGGGCGATTGGCATTTGCCAGTGAACACCAAGATCGGCAGATTCAACATAGGCGCCCTGTCTGGAGACACCATAGAAAACGTTCTGCCTGCAACATCATCCAGCATGACCGGTTTGGCAGTGGGTCAGTAATGGTGTGTGGAGGCATTTCTTTGGAGGGCTGCACAACCCTCCATGTGCTAGCCAGACGTGCCCTGACTGTCATCAGGTCCCAGGATGAGATCTTTAGACCCATTGTGAGACCACATGCAGGTGCAGTGGTCCTGGGTTCCTTTTGATGCATGACAATGCTAGGCCTCATGTGGCTAAAGTTTGTCAGCAGGTCCTGAATGATGAAGGCATTGATGCTATGGACTGGCTTGTGCATTCCCCAGACCTGAATCCAACCGAGCACATCTGGGATATTATGGGCCACATGAATGAACCTGTTTAGGTCTAGTAACCTATGAGCAAAAGAGAGAGTTTTAGACCTAAACAAGTTCATACATGTGGCCCTTTGTCTCAAATTGTATCTGCTCTGAGTGCACACAAGCTTCTTTAGGTTACCATACAAGTCCCGCTTCCTGATAAGATAGAGAGCAGGGAGTGACATAACCATGGTCAGATGGAGCAGAGTCTTTAGATCCAACAAAATTAGTTTGTTTACCTTTGGTAAGCAATTGCTTTCAGTTGTTGGAGCCCTGTGGCTTGGTTTAACTACAGATTAAATCTTCTGCACTTATGTCACTGTAATGCTCAACTAAATACACACAGCGTGCTCTGGCATCCAAAAACTGATTTAATGGAAAGGCTTGAATAATACAGCATTGTATTTGTATAGCAATGTGTATTTTACATTGGGATTGTGGAGTTTCCAAACTGCTGAGTATCACATGTGGAAGGAAGTTTGAAGGATAGTTTTTGGAGGTGGGTGAGCTGACATACAATTTTTGCTATCATAACGTTCAGCTATTTATAGAGGAGCTAAGTATGCTAATCACTGCTATATACCCACCTACAATACGACCAGGCAGTGTGATTATGAAGCTGCCTCCGACTCTGTGAAGCAGCTTGGTGAGACAACCCCTTTTAAACAAAATTTCTTTAAGTGAACCATCTCTGTGGATCATAAATGTAGTAAAAGTAGTAAAATGTAGATTGGCTCACCTGCTCTAGTGCTTTTATGTGAAGCCAAATAAGTCAAGCATGTGCTTGTATTGAGTGAAGAAGTAAAACCTGGACAAACATAAAATAAAACTGAACACATCTGGTCCCTTTGCTAGATCTCCAGGGTTATGTCACGGAGCATAGCATGGTCCCTGCTCCGGACCGTGGTCGTGCTTGTGCACCTAGTCTCCCGACTCCTGCTCCGCTCATTGTCCTTGGCTGGTACGTGCCAACTCCCGGGAATTTAAAGGGCCAGCAGTCAGCTGATTACCAATCGTCTGACACTGGTCTTTATATTAGGTCTTGCACTGGAAGGGATATCCGGGCTTGACTTCCACACGGGAGCCAGCCATAAAAAAAATCCCAAAGTCCACGTGACTTAAAACAGCAAACTTTTATTATATGCACAAAGGTAAGTAAAACAGCTCTACAGCAGCATAACCCCACACCATGTGGAACACACAAACGTGTTACGGGCCATGTGGGGTTATGCTGCTGTAGAGCTGTTTTACTTACCTTTGTGCATATAATAAAAGTTTGCTGTTTTAAGTCACGTGGACTTTGGGATTTTTTTATGGCTGGGTCCCGTGTGGAAGTCAAGCCCGGATATCCCTTCCAGTACAAGTATATTTCCACCTGGCCGGCGGTGAGCCGCAGGAGACGCTATACAGCAAAGTGGATCCTTGTGCATCATCATATGTGAAAGCAAGTCCAAGACAGGTGAGCCTTTTTTCAGTGTTTGCATTTATATTAGATCACTTCCCCGCTGCCCTTTGCCAAGGTGTTGGTGTGTTTTCCCCAGTGCTCCTATTGTTACATGTCGATATTTCTGGATTCTGAGCCTTGCTCCAAACTTTGACTATTCTTTGCCAGCTGTCTGTCCTGACCTTATTGCGAGTGGCCTGACCACGTTCTGCCTGCACTGACCTTGCCACCTGTCTACTCACCATGCCACCGCCTGCTGCACCTGTACCTCGTTGCACCTTTGCTGTCACCACGAGCGGCCAGGTCCGGGGTAGCGACCTGGGAGTCTCCCACAGCTAAATTCATCCCACCTTGCGGCAGGCCCTGAAGAATACCAGGGGGCTCCTTAGACACCGCTCCCTGGCATGGTTCATATCCATCACTTGCAGTGACGTAAAGGATCCACTACCTCATCCCGTTACAGGTTATTCCCATCTCCTACCTTTCAGTGGTTGCTCTCCAGGTTGGGACGGATGTGGTTCTTTTTCAGGTTCATCATGTTCTTTACATGCTCTTTACTATGATTTTTTTTTCTTTTTGTCATCATGCATTTATTGTATAACTGTTGTTTTCAACATGTAATGATGTTCTTTTTGACCAATATAGACTAGTACCACTCCTAATTGGATAATATTCTTATACCATGGATTACTACTGCTTATCCCAAGTGTATTTTTATCCTCCTGCTTTTTAAACTTTGTCATATATAAAATATTACGTTTTATATGCAGTCACGTTTGTTGAGTTACATTATATAATGGAGTCCATACTGCTTACATCATTGTTAAGACTCATTATTTGTCTAGGTGTTTAATAACTTCCAGATTAGCAGATGAAAACTATCCAGCCGCAAAGAACAAAGAAGTGGTGGTGCATGCACAGCACTACCTATCCAGTTCTATGGGAGAGAACAGAGAGCAGCACCTGCGTGGTCCTCTCTCAGTTTTCTGTGGCTGGCTCAGTTTTATCTCCTAAGGGCATGTCCCCACGGCACGGGTTTTCGGCCGGTTTTTCAGCTAGTTTGAGGTTTTGCAGACCGCCTGAAAAACCGTCCGAAAACGAGCACAATGGGGCTCTATGGAAAACCCGTGCAGCAGTCCCAACTGCACGGGTTTTCCGTCGGGCGGTTTTTCCACCCCGTGGTCTGGCTGTAAAACATTGAACATGCACATTCTTCCGTCAGGTTACCGGACGGAATCTGTGCATGTTAATGTGGAGGGGGAGGGCCCTATGTGGAGTGGGGACTCACCCTAAGGTAGAAGTTAGGAGATGGAAATAACTCTTTAAGCTGCAAACCAAAGTACTAACCAAGCAAGCTATGAATAGTCCATGAATGTGTGACTTTCCCACATGCTGTCTTGGATGATTATAGAACTTTATGCTATGGAGCACAAGAGGTAATATAGAAGTGGCTCCTTCTGTAGGTTTCTGCTGTAGGATATCATGAGTGAGTGTGAAGCAGCAGAACGAATCTATATTAATAAATGCCATGTCTCAATGTCCCAGCATAACATCCTGCTTCAGCTTAGCAGTGTAATTATATTACACCAGATATCTTGCTGGCTATATACAAAGCATGAATACACAATGAAAACAATAATGGTAAACACGAATTTTCCATATTGCACACCGGCCTGACTACAGGGATAATCTCTTAATTCTGTAGTTTTGCAGAATTTTAGCCATAAGATAAACATTGTTATCAAAACCAGCGGTAACATTACTGGCAATATTCGTGCATGTTTTAGCATCTCTGAATATGCAGAACAGGGGGGAAAAAAAAATCACATCTGTTGTTCTGCTTTTCTTGCCAACTCAAACACAAATATCTTCTGGTGCTAATGAATTAACTTAGTCTTGAATTTCATTATTACAGATTTAAGCAGAATAATGTAACAGTGCATTTAAATCAAAACAGCTCATGTAAATGCAATAGTTTGATTCACAGGTTATGTGTACAACCAGCACCGCAGTGCAAAAATATCACTAACTAGATTATTTCATGCTGAGTCTCCAAGCAAAACTGAATATTGTCACTGGTTTCACACAACCCTTACTTACCTTACCTAAGATTTTGGGAAGCTTTTTAATGATTCTTTTTTAGTTCATAACCTCCTTCAAACCAGTGTGCCATCATGCTTCAAGTACCAGGTCCCTTACTGACCAACATCCTCCATTGTGAACTCATTAGGGGCCTTAGATGTATATACAACAGCTTTGAATTAACTCCTGACGGAGGATGTAGACGTGCATTAGGATGCTTTAGACTGTTTTTTCATCTTTATTTTGAGGTTTATTATGGGTTATGTCAGCTTTATACACATTGAGCATATACACAGTTGAGTCACGTTATTATGACCACTTTCTACTTTCACTGTTGGCAGCGTATAGCTTATGAAGGAAAGTGACATGTCGTGAGTTGGCTTGATGGATATATAAGGTAGGCAATAGGCTGTCATATCTCTCACTGTGGTCATGAGTAAAAGTATGAATATGAGTATCAGAGTTGCCAAAAGAGATAATCATAGGTTTTTGAGCCAACAATGACAGTATTTTTGAAACAACACACTTTGTGAACTGTTCGCATTCTGCTGTGGTAAAAGTGAATGTCTAGTGGACAAATGGCACCATTGTTAATAAGCTATATGGAAACTGCAGAGCACCTCATGCCACTGATGAGAGAGGTGAATCTCAGACATGAAGATGCACAAGGGTGGACTGACCTGCTACAGTGGAGCAACTCACCATCAACCTGAGCCAAGAGGCTCCCAGACTAAAAAAAACAAAACAGGTCAGTAAACTCTACTGATGCTCCAAAGCTAATGAAGTTGCAGAGCAAAAAAAGCTTCAATTTTCACAGCAGAATTGAAATAGGACCTCCTTTAGTTGGAGTCACATTTTCTGCTTCATTGAAGAGATGGTTATTGGCATGGCAGGTGAGAACATCTGAGAACAAAACACTCTGCAACCATTGAGAAAAACGCAAGCTAGTGGTTGTGGTATCATGGTATTAGGAATGTTTTCGGAGCATGCTCTGGGATACTCATCCATGTTGAAGGCACTTTGGGTATGAATCCATCCTTGGAGATCAAATACACCCATACTTGATTATGATTTTCCCTGGGGTAGATAGTATCTTTCAGCAAGACACTGCAATATGTCCCAGAGCATGACCAAGACTTCCAGGTACTACCCTGGCCCCCTAATACACCAAACTTGAACCCAATTGAGCATCTACGAGACCACCTTGATCATTGTGTTCTTTCTATGGTCCCTTTCTCCTGCCCCTTCTAGCAGTTGTACTGCAGTCAGTATGATACTTGTGACAACCTTATTGAGTTAATCCCAGCTGATTTAGCTACTGCCCGGGGTGCACATGGTGGTTGTAATAATTCCACTGTGTATTTATGAACAGTGGGCTGTATAGGAGTTGTGTTGGGATTTTCCTTGGCTAATGGTACTTTATGCATGTTATTTATTGATTATGGCACTTTATGTACCTTAAGGCTATGTTCACACGGCTTATTCTGGGATGTATTTCAGCCCATAATTTGCGCTGTACTATGCGAATTACGGGCTGAAATACGTCCCAGTCATTACGGTAATCCACAGTTCTCATAGAGAACTATGGATTATGCCTCCTCTCCCTGCTCGCACAATACGGTGAGCGGGGAGATTAGTGACATGTCAATTATTCACGCCGTATACGCGCCGTGGATAATGCATGTCTATGGAGCCAGCGAGCTGCCGCCCTGTCCCCGAGCACACGGCATAATTGCGGGGCGAAATACGTCCCGCAATTAAGCCGTGTTAACATAGCCTAACAGTATTTTTGCACTTACTGCTGTGTATTTATTATTTTGCACCTTCCTTACACACTTTTTGTATTGAATTGTATATAGAATAGGTATATGTATATTGTTCCATTATTATGTTTTAACATTACAATCCTGCTTAGTAGAGAGATATTGTACTGTACATCCTCCTTATGGGGCTGACTGCAGTATTCGCAGCATATCTACAAAATGTAACCTGTACTATACTCTGTACTGTACTCCATTCGCATATTTTTAGTCTTGCCCTTGCTCATAGACTACAGCCGTTTATTTGACTACTCTAAGCCTCAGTAGTGTGTAGACTCTAAAAGCAGAAAAAAGGTTAGTAAAGCCATTCACATAGTGATATAATACAGGATAATTAGATGAAGCCACAAGTCCTCTGTATAGAAAATAACACATTCCTCTCATGCTCCTGTAATATTGGTGTCTGGGCACTGTAGTATTAAAAAGAAAATATAGATAGATAAAAATCTATAAGAGAATGTGTAAAACAAGCCCTGGCTATGGCGGACCTGTCCTAAAGGAAAAGCATCATATTGATTAACCTAAATAAAACTTTTCCTTCTCTTTACAAGAAAATCCCTACAGAACAATTCATACTTATTAATTAATTCGCCATTAATTTGGAATCTATCCCTTCATTTCTAAAAAAGAGCTCCTGCAACAACCAAAGTGTATAGCAAATAGTATATCAAGTAAGCTTGGAGTTCGAGAATCTGCTTTGATCGATCCCAGAAGACTATAAACCTCCTTGACAATAGCTGATTGGTTCATAAAATCCTACATACCCCTAGTACAGGACCAAAGATCAAAAGTATCTACAAGTCATCTCTTGCTCCCGGTGATCTTGAACTATGTACTACAAGATCAGACAATTAAGAAAATAAGAAACAAGTAAAGATTTTTTTTACATTGCGGTGGGGCTAGAGGAAGGGTAAACATTTGTTAATGGGTCCACAACAAATTACAATAAATCACTTTGGGCCGCAGTAGTAGGACATACTGCCAATTGCAAAGTCAAAAGAAATGGTGGGTTATATAACATTAAAAAAAAACTTTCAATTTCTCAGCAAAAAGCTACGATCATGTGATGATGGTTCACAATAGTTAGGAAAAATGCTTGAATCCTTTCTATGTGAAAATTATTAAAGTATCATAAAAGAGAAAATTCTATTTTAAAAGTCAAATGGTAAAAACAGATGTCTGCTTATAAATAAGTAGATTTACAGGTGTTTGAAACAATTACTGGTATGAACTCATTTCCAGCCGTTACTTCAAGAGCATTACTCTTGTATTGAGTATAAAGTTATTATTAAATGCAAGTGGAATTTACAAGCATACGGGAACACAATGTCTATACATAATGAGAAAGGAAACCACAAGCAAAGACTTCACCTCAATTGTACTAATGCATACTGAATACAGCTGGATGTCATCAATGTAGGTATCTGCTTACATGTATTTCCACTTAAAAAATAACATTTATCAGATCATACAGGAAAATAATTCAAAGCAAGGGGTACATTCTGGTGGGACGAAATGTAGAAAAAGATTGCTATGCCTCCTCATGTTTTATTAAGCAGAAGCTGTCAGACCAACCTGATCTGTTTTTTTATGAAGAGGTGAGTAGAAGCCTGGATAGTGGGGCAGCTGTGGATATTGTGTTTTTAGACTTTGCAAAGGCGACACTGTCCCTCATAAGCGCTTCTTGGGTAAATTAAAGTCTATTGGGTTACAAATAATAGTGTGTATTTGGATTAAAAACTGGCTTTTGGATCGTACTCAGAGAGTGGTGTTAAGTGACTCCTACTCTGAGTGGTCCCCTGTTATGAGTGGTGTGCCCCAGGGCTCAGTATTGGGCCTCTTTTTTCAATTTATTAAAATATAGGGAAATTGGATCAATGCAAGTTTCTTTTATTGCAGAGACAAAAAGTTTTGTAGGTGCAAAAACAAATTTTGGTCAGCTCCCTTTGGATGTGGAATGTATCTTTGAGTGCACGGAGAGGCGGAAGCCAACCTCTAATGACCATCCATGCAAAACAGGTGAGCATGCTATGATTAAGGAAGTCATTTCCGAAACGCGTTAGCGTCTTTTCTTGGGGTCACCATGTAAAATTTAAAATGTCTAAAAAATTGAAATAAATTTGGGTTTTTTCCCTTTAAATGCACTCACAAGCTATGTAGTGTGTGCAATCATGGAAATGTTCATGAATTGCAAGCAGACCTGGACACATGAGTGCATGGATCCACTTTTGGGAAATGAGGTTCTGTGGATAAATTTAAAGTTCTGCTCAGGTAAACTAATTTGCAGGAACAATATTTAAAGGGTGAAAAATTGAGAGAATTTCAGGTTGAAAGAAAACGGACATTGGCAGATTTTAGACTAAGAACAACAGCAAGTCAATTTAGCTGCCCAAGGCCCGCAGGATATTTTGGCTTATATTTAAAAAAAAGGATTTGGGCTCGCGGACGGGAGGTAAATTTCGCTATAAAAACATTAGTGCGGCCTCATTTGGAATTTGCTGTTTTATTTAAAGGGTTTTAGTTTTTAAAAGGTTGAAAAAAGCAAGAAAGTACAAAGACAACAGACAGACTTATAAGGGGAATGGAGCATCTTTGTTTTAAAAGATTTAAAAGAAATTAAAAAATTTTTAGTTTTTAGCTGGCTTAGTAACCCCCTTGTACAAGTAAATTAAAAAAAAAAAGGGAAAAAAGCAAGAGCTTCCCGGTGTAATTGAGCTTTTAAAAAAAAAAAAGGGTAGGTGATAAGAGGGTTCAAAGGATTTTTATCGACAAAGTTGAAATCCCAAGGTTTTTAGGTGATCAAATTTCCGTAATGCTTTAATTAAGGTTAAAATCGGGGGCTTTATCTATTAAAAAATTGCGCCTTTTTTCCGGCGCTTTCTGAATTTTTTGGGGGCCCCCAAAATTTCAGTTTTTACAAAATAGAGCAGGGTGAGATGTGTGTGCGACGTCATGACTGGGGGATGTGTCATGGTTGCGATTGCTGGAAAAATCTCATGAACCTGTTTTTTACATAGAAACAGCGTTTCCTGTTTCAGCCTCAGTGTCTCGCAAGCGTCTAATAGGGAATAGGACCTGCGCTCCTGCCCTTGGCCATACAGCCTCAGCGAAATTAGTTATTTCTGCTCAGAGAAACTCTACTCATTTGCTGTGATCCTTCCATTTAGTTAGAGTAGAGATTTGAAGATTTTATGTAGTTAGCCAGAGATATTTTAAAGCCTGGATCCTTACCGAGGTTAAATTCACGGTGGTGGCGAGAGGGGGGAATACCTGGGGGGGGTATGGGGTGGGAGCGGATGGGCCCGAGGGCGAACACAGAACAAGCTTATCTATTAAAGAACACTGGATAAAGATTCACCAAGACTTAGTGTAGTACATTGTAGTGGAATATCTTTATTATTAAACAGTCTTTGCTATCTGAAATATTTGGGATACTGGGCAGCCTGAACTTATTTTGGAATAAATCATTTATAAGTCAAACTGCAGGTCTCACTTTGTTAGCTGCAAAAACTCCACTATCTTTTAACAGTATACATTTCAGTAGGTGTTCATTTTCCAAATTATACCATTACACCTGTGGACCTGTTGTTCATATCCAACCTTGCAGTTTAAATTACACACTCTTGCAATCTTGTAGTCAGCACAGGTTGTTTGTTGCCTAAAATACCGTGATCGTTCGGAGGAAAACTTCACTGTTACGTGTTTTTTGACTTTTGCGCACCCAGCACTGAAACATTCTTTGACGCCAGCCATCTAAGTAAATCTTAAACAGCAATTCTATATTTCACCACAGCACCACGTGAATTGAAAGGTGCCAAAAAATTCGTTTATTATAAACAAAAACATAACAGTTAGTGTTTTTGACTTTTGACGCACCCGCATTGTATTGACGCAGCATCAAGTACATCTATAAAACAGCAATTTTTATTCACCACAGCGTGAATTGGGAAAGGTTGCAAAAGAATACCGTTTATATATATAAATAAATAACAAGTTACGTGTTTTTTGAAATTTTGCACAACCCAGCATTGTTCATTGAAGCAGCATACTACGGAACTTCTTAAAACATGCAATTCTATATTCACCACAGTGTGAATTGATAGGTTCTGTGACTTTTATAACCTAGTGTGTTGCCTAAGATGTAGCACGTATCCATTGGATTGTTGTGGAATGTTAATTTCAGTTTCTCCAGCATTGTTTGGGGTAATAATGAAGGTGTTGTTGTTTATACACCAATAGACTCTTAATGGTCATCGCTCATAATCGACGCTCACTATCGGAAAAAACCTTATCGATAGCGGCCCCGACTATCGTTCTATCGATGCATCTCGATAGCCCAAAGCAATCGCCTAAACACTAGTGATAAGAGTACTCACCTCTCATGGGTTGTGCATCAAGTTGGGCACAACTCACGGCGAGCTTGATATCGATACTCAGTTGTCACTTGTTGGGAACCCGTGCCTGTATTTCATGGATCCACGTAGGCGTGGAGCTTGTATTCCGTAACAAAGTGATTTTTGGATTTCCACTGATAATCCAAAGATCTGACTAGCCACTATCAGATTGGCGCATTTAACAAGTCGTAGCACAGGTCTTATTGTCTAAAAGCAAATAGCTTTATTATCCAAACAACGCGTTTCGTGTTTAAAAACACTTTGCCAGGTTCCTAGCCTATAAAATGTCTATGTTATTCTCAGAAAGGAGAAATAATTTCCCCCTAAAGCCACTTGAAAGTCTTCTTTCCCAGTCAGAGCCCTGCTCAGTACTGACAACAGGGAAGAATGCTGAAACAGTTGTCTGGAGATGGGCATCTCTTCCTTTTTATCAGGGAGACTGATGGACCATTGGCTAAAATCTCTAAACATAATTGCATAATAACCTGGCTATCATATACAATGCACACCTGCCTCGTGTGTATTAGATAGGCTGGATATGGCAACTTCCTAAGTGCCGTCCGTCAGCAAACATATATCAATCAGACCAAAGTAAATGTAAAAACTCCCGGTTTATTCAAAGTCCTTGCATTATAAGTAAAAACAGTCACATCAGACATACTTGTATTCATCTTTACAATATAATCTGCTAACAGCAGTATACAGAGCAGTGAAAGACTCGATCCAGATCTAATCTCATGCAGCCGCATGTAGCTAGTCGAGCAGCAGTATGGACAAGGGGGCGTCTCCCTACCAGCGGGAAGCGACGTTTCGGAAGACATACTACATCCTTTCTCACAGCACAGGTAGGTGAATTACGACTATACTTTTTATAGGAGATTAATTTCATTATTAATTAGTATACTGTCTGACAAAACATTAAAACATTTAAAAACTTTCGATTTCACAAAAGGGAAACATTAGTTTATCCATTTTCATTTAGAACAATTATTCATGTTAGGTTCTCATTTATCCTTTTGGGGTTTGAGTGTATATAATTAAAAATCCACTTCGCTTCTTGCGCAAGAGTGTTCTTTTCTATTGGTGTACCTTCTAAGGGCTAGTGCTGTTCTACAAATACACCAACGGGAAGTTCTGACACTCCGTGGCAGGTCTCCTCATCGAAATGACGGGCAACCGAGCTTCTCTCCAAATTTTTTTATTGTCATTGGTCTCATCACTTTTGGTCCATTTTTTTCTGGAAACTAAGTATGCTGAGCGATAGTTCGATTACATTTGTTTTAACATTGCGGGTGGTCTGCCCTAACTATCCATAGCCATCATAGGGCACTTCAAAAATTAAAATGACACTTTTTGCTATTGCAAGTATGCATACCTTTATGTTGATTTTGTGTCCTTTTGTGGTATGTGGTGATGTATGATCCTCACGTATAATGGCATGGCAATTTTGACAATTTCATACACGGAAATGTCACTTCATTTTTTGTTGTTATACTCTATAGGTTTGTTTTTTATCCCTATTGTCTGTTCTATTAAGCATATTCCCAAAGGTTTTTGCCTTTCAGATAAATGAATCTCGGCGGTGTTTTAAACAAGTAACCGAATTTGGGATCAGTAGGACAGTAAGCGGCCATCGTACTTTTTTTATAATTTATTCGATATTTTTACTTGGACATCCGAATCATAATGAATGAGAATCTTCCGTTGTTATTCCATTATTATTAGTTTGTAACAGCTCATATCTATCCATGGCAAAACTCCTGCCTCCTAGTTTTCCAATTTAGTTATTGGATCTTATCCTTTTGTGTGAATTTTTTAACTATCTCTTTTCATATCAGTTCAATATTATGATGATGTGTCAGAGCAAATACGTCTTGCTCTGACAAAACTGACTTTTGGTATTGCAATGGAATACTACTAGGGGCATGGTGACTCGTTTATGTAAAAGATTGTTTTTTTCTTTTTAGGTTTGGAATACATACTACGGTTTTTAATGTATACCTTCATGTTTCTGTATCTCAACGTCCAAATAATGAAACAACATGTTCATTAATGGTAGCTGAGAAAACTGGATTAACGGTGGAAATGTGTTAAGCTTGTCAATGAAATTGTTAAGCTCCACCCGTTCACCAGTGCCCTTCCATAGCAACAGGATATCATCCACACCCCCCCCCCCCTATCTAAGCCACAATTCGACCATGTGGATGGAAGAATGGATGGAAAAAGACATAGGTTTTTTCAAAACCCAAACTCTATCTAGAGGTTAGCGAACCCGGGGCTGCAGGCGAGCCCATAGAGGTAGCCTTGTTGCTGTATGAAAAATTGTGCTGCCAAACCTAAAATAGTTCCTTAGTCAAAAATTAAAGTTATGCTATTTATGTGGACCAATTTTTGCAAATATATGTCAAACGGATAAACGTTCCTCTACAAAGTACCAATGAAGCATTGTTAAATAATTATAAAAAAACTTGGATTGTATACGATGTTACCTATTTAGTCACACTAGACATAAATCTATATATACAAACATTCCACTTAAGGAAGGGATAGAGGCAGTGAGAACAACACTATGTGAGGACGCGTCCTTAACTAACCAGCAGATCAATTTTATTATGTCATTGTTAGACATAATAAAATTTTGATCTTAGCAAGTGGCTCTAGGACCCACAGACTCCCTGAGCAGACCATAGCAGGAACTACAAACTGATATTTTCAAGGACGATGATGCTGTAGAACATGGACAAATGGGACATATCAGGACAAGTCAAGAGACCTTGCATTAGATGGTGCAACCAGACTGCCATACTAAGAGCTTTATAGAGGTTAGGAGAAACTAAAGAGGTCCAACTCTGAGGCCAGGTCAGAGGATTTGCAAGGATCCTGAGCAGTTTCCAGGCAACCACTACAAACAAGAACAACAGAAGACAGACATAACATAGAAAATCCTGCTGATTTAATCAGCAGAAGACAAAATGGCAATAGAATTCCTGTCATTCATAAAAATGACAAATCCAGTAAACTGCTCCGTGACAATACATGAAGTGTTATCCATCACCCATAAATTATATGGCATCTGTTAAACAGCTAGTTTTTTTTTGTACATTTTTTGTGATATATTAACATATCGTCACCCAACAGAAGTTAAATAAACTCTTTTGGCCTTCGGGGTAATGTAGACATATGGAAACATTTAGTGTGTGCAATGGAGCTTTCTGCCTTTTCCAACCTAGAGCAAAATGGAAGCATGTTTTAATTTTCCAAACGGCAAGTGGCGCTCTGATGACGGCTTCCTTAAACCCGTGCACTCGCACTACTGATAGTTTGTATTCATTTGCCTTATCACCACGAGCTCTGGCAGCCTGTTCCTATCCCTATTCCATCACAAAAGATAGTGTTCAATAGAATGCTTCTGGACATGCAGCCAAGCCCTGGATTGTTCTATACAGTAATGAAGGTGAAGGAGTGACAGCGAGTAATAATTAGATGCTCTACAAAGAACAAAGATGATGAGAACTGCTCCTGGGCTTCTGAGCATGGCCTGGAGCAGTTCAAAGTCTGTGCTGTGTTAATTATTACCAGGGCAAGGCCAAGAACTACCGTGCATGTTTAGGAATGTGTCTTCCTATGAGCATAACCACAGGCAATCTCACACGATGAGGACAAGGGCAACCACCGCTGCTACAACATAGCGCTGACCTAGTGACCTAGACAATAAGCTATACATGAAGAAGGTAAGCATAAAGGCTGCATAAGGTGATACAAACATTTCAAATAACCACATATTTTAATAAACTTTATTGGTTTGACCTGATTAATCTTCCCACCTCAATTTATTGAGATTAGAATAATAACTTTAAGTATTATGGCCACCTTTTTACAATTCCTTGTCTGTGCCTCCGCAACACTCTAAACAATCTAGGGCAGTGGTCTACAGATGACCACTACTGCAATGATGGACACTTGCCTATGCCAGTGGGAGCTTTCTTATTTCAAGTCTCTTCGTCTCTTGATGAAGGCAGGTATGGTATAGGTATATGTAAAAGGCATGTATTGGTAGCAGATAACTTATTTGGATGGTCATCAAAAATACAACACGGGATGCAATGGTATTCATTAATCTTCTATTGGCTGTGCTTAGCGATATAGAAGGCACATGAAAGATTCCAAGCTGAAGAAGGATAATATGTGGCACTCCCAAATCTTCTTTCACAATTTACTCCAACAGAGTCACAAATGGGAAAGACACACACGTGTAAAGGCTTATGGCCATGTCGTATCTGCTGACGCTTTATCAGGGCTTGTCGGGAGATAGCGTGATGGCACTTTAAATCACCCTACGTGTCATAACTAAAAATGGCAAACATGTATCTTTCAAAGTTACAAAACACAACAATGTAATAACATTATATAGAAGACGCTTGAAAAAGCGTCAGCAAACACAACGCAGTCATAGGGCATTATATGTGCATGTCTTTCCTGCTTGTAAGAAGATTGGCGAGTGCCACAAATTATTATCCTTCTTCAGCTTGGAATATGGTATAGGTATATTTACAGTGGAGACCCTACAGCACACAAAAAATAAACTGATCAACAGTTCAAATGAGGCCCACCACATCATTTTAGGTGGCTCACAAGAGCTGGACAAGTACCAGATACAGGCCTGACCCTCCACTATTCCACAGTCAGTGCCTTACAGAGGTGGCCAGCACAGTGAGAAGGCATCAACTTGAATTCAGAGCTCCAGCATGCATCTGCATTCAACTGTGTCAAGCCACTCACAGATGGTGGCACAGCTCCGACAGCCCTACCCTGGTATCATAGCCACCCTCTAAGGTAGGAAGCTCAGTGTTAAAGAGGTGGAAGAAGGTAGTAATTATACAACGTTAAAGGACAACTTGGCCTTTTAGTGACCATGTTGCTCACCATGGCCCTTTGAAGGCACCGGAAATTCTGATGTGGCCTTCAAGAGTTTGACACCCTTGCCCCACAACATTGTATAAGACATAGCAGCAAATGAAAAAAATATTTTTAGGACAGTCACTTGCATCATCAAAGAAAACCACTACGCTGTAATCCATATCACTGCTATACTCCAAAAATCAGATTAATGGGGTTATATTTCATTTTGGCAGCTAGCTTCTATAATGTAGCATCAGACGCCCACCTTTTAGAAGGATATGAAGGCTGGAGAAGTATTTTGTTAGCAGCAGAGTAGAGGGACTCGATATTTCTCCTTTATATCTCCCTGAAATAACCAATATTCAAATGTGTCTGCAGAGCAGCGGGAAATAGCCCAAAACCAAATCCTGCACTTGATCACACAGCAGGCACTGGAGCATTCAAATCTTGTGAATTGTGGTTCATTTTGTTTGCAGCAGCAGCAATTTTGATACATTTCATTATAGACTATTCATTTAGGAAGATTTTGCAGAAGAAATTGTATCCTTAAATTTAAGCAAAAATACAATGAGTTTTAAAACAGTAGGACCAATCTGAAAGCAGTTTACTACACAATGCGACACGTTACCATTTCATACAGTGTGATTTTTTACATTGCCAATAATCTAAAATATTATGCATTGCCCTGATAAAAGGTAAGACTTTCATGAATGGGCGGTTCATGGTTGCAGAGATTAAGCCAAGTCAAATTGGGTTCATCTTTCTGAAGTGCCCTGTACACCTCTGTCAATAAAGAAAAATGTGTGCCTGGGGGTAATGGTGCTACACAATAAACCGAAGAATTTATGGGATGCCTGCTAAAAGTCATTAGTAAACACAACTTCCTGCGGGGGGGAGGACTCCCCCCAGGCGGGATGGATCGGCACCAGGATTTGTATAACAACTCACCAAAAAAAACCATTCTTATTAAACCCCCAGATGAGTGCGGAGTTGAGATGTGCATGAACGTTGACAGATTCCAATGGATGGCAAGATTGTGTCAGCAAAGCAGTTTTTTGTGGTTTTTTTTTTACTCTCTGGACAATCTTGCACATTGTTCATTGCACTAAAACTATGAACATGAAATGAGGCTTATTCCGACAGTAATATAATTACAGAAAACCTTGTTTTTTTTTCTTTTTTAGCATATATGTTATGATAAAGCTCCTGTCGTATCCGTTAAATGGAGGCCATTTTATGGGCTTTATGGGACTTTTACTGAATCCGTTTTCCTTTTTAATAATCCTTAAATTATTATCTTATTTATTATTTCTCCCACTTTTCCTAGAGTATCTTGTCTTTGGTCTAGTTTTCTTTTTCTTTTCTACTACATATGGTATTATTTGTTGCTGGATTTTTTTAGATCATTTTAGAGGGATTTTTTTTTAGTCCCTCAAAGATTACCCCCTTTTGTCATTTATTCTTTGAGTTATTTGTATATTACTTGTCATTAAAAAATGTAATAAATATTGAAATATTAAAACAAATAAAAATGTAAACTGTGACAGATGTCATACAGCGGGATACAAATATCAGCAGCACTGGAAACATAGACATAGGTGCACACCTCACCAGACCCGAACCAAAGTCCCACAAAGAACAACCAATCCAGGCAGCACTTCTAAGAAAGCAGTTTATTCACCCAAATGTGCAGGAGATGTAACGTTACACCTTTAGTTGAATAAACCGCTGTCTGGATTTTTTCTCTTAGATGTCATACAGTGGCATTCATTACAAATAGGTCATTTTCGTATCCACTTAACCTTTTACTGATATGTGGCATACCTTTTGAGCATAACGTCAGTAAGTGAGTACGGAGCAGGCTGAGCTTGGCTGTTAATAACAGGACCTACTGCTAACTACCAGGATCAGAGATAATGCAACCTCGGTATCTAAAGGATTACAAAATGGGGCAGCGGTCCATTGTGGCTCCCGATCAGCCCCCTTGTGGTTTGATAGCAGGGTCCACTACTTGTCATAGGGGACAGCTGGGGACCTGATAAAGGCCATATTAAAGGAGAGCCATATTAGAACACTATTCTGCAATACTAGAGTACACTATACTACAGCATTGCAGAATAGTGAACAAGTCATAGTTCCCACTAGTGGGCAAGTACCCTACGGGAACTTTTAGTACAAGAAAGAAAAATGGAAAAAAAAAAAGTTTTAGAAATATAAAAAAAAATAATTAAAAGTTTACCCTTCCTTTGCTTTTTTACAAATAAAAAGATAAACATAATTGATATTGCTGCACCTGTAAAAGTTTGATCTAAATAAAACATTTATCCTGTACCATGAACATAGAAAAAAAAAGAAACACTAAAATGGCTTTTTTTTTATCACTTTGCATGCATAAAAACTGAAAAAAAATTGATCACAAATTCACATGAATCCCAAAATGGTAAAAGTAAATACTACACTGCATCCCGCAAAAATGAGCCCTCACTCGGGTCTGTAGATAGAAAACAAAGAAGTTAATGGTGTCAGAAAATGGCAATTCAGCTCAAATGTAAAAAGTAAAAGGTTTTATTTTTCTAAAAGTAGTAAAACATAACAAAAACTCTAAAAATGCAGTATCAGCAGAATCACAGCAATCAGAATAAAGATAATGGAATTTACACTGCACAGTGAACTCCGTAAATGTGTCACACCCCCTTCACCGAAGGAGTGCCATTTTGGCCTTTGTTGGGTGGAGATACATTAGTATAATCACAAAAATTGTGCTAAACAATTGGTCATTAAAGTAAAAGTACAGCACATACAGGTCATGCAAGAAAACAGTTTAAATCTCTGCAAAAACCTCCAGAGTAGTATAAAGTAGATCTCACAAATGACATGGATAAATGAACCAAGAGTTGTTGCTTTCTATTAAAGCTCTTGCTCATATGTACCATTGAGTCAGGGGGGGATGAGGTCTTTGCAGGCCTTATGGTCTCTACGTTTCCATACACTTTTACGCTGCATCACCCAGGTCTATGGGGCCGTCCCCCTGTGCTTTGGAATTATGCGCTGATCAGCGCATGGTTCCAAAATACCCAACGTATTGCGGCGTGTATGTGAACATACCCTAAGGAGAAACATTACTCCAATGCAGCTAAGTCAAAGGCTTCTCAACCAGCTAACTATAATCCTGCTCTGCACTGAGGAGGCGCAAACACACTCTCCATATGGAGAACTTATTGGCTTGGCTTATAGACCGTAGACATGTTTAAATGGGTCAGATGTGAATTTAAGGGATGCTACTTCCAATAGGTAAGGCTAGATGAAGTAATAGATTGCATGGTCCATAAGTCTCCATTCACCTTTATGGTGTGTCTCCCCAAGGAGAAACCTTACCCCTTTAGAGCTTAGGTATCATGAACACAGCAGACCTGTGATCATATAGAAATGCATGGATGCTGTACTGCTACTCATTATGGTACAACATCTGACAGGACAAGTCCTTAATATGGAGAAGTAGAGGATTTTTTTTCCAGATGCCGGAAAACCACAACTTTTGGAGTTTTTGATCTGTTTACTTCTGTATTGAATCAGAAATGCAGGGAGGCACAGCAGAGGCCCATGTACCTCTACAGGAGCCCTATAATAGCTGTATACAAAACAATGCCACAATACGGTTGTGTGTAAGAGCCCACATTGTATTTCAAAGCAGTGTTTTCCATCTCTTCATAAAAACACATACACTGTAGTAAAGCTTTACAAGACACAGCCAAACACTGACATAACTGAACCAGTTAACCAACCAGGCAGCAAATTCATTAATCTGAAGAAGCCTAAAGGACACAGACAGAGCCTAATGTAGAGACAGTATTGCAGATGTGGACAAGTGGCCTTTAGAAACCAGAATAAAAGTCCAGCTTTAATTTTCTAACCTGCACTAGAAACATGAAAATTGGACGACTAAATGTGGGCAACAAGTACATTTTATTTCTGAAATATTTGGTCAAATTCACACTTGGCATTTGGGTTGCAGGTTTTATTTTTTGTATAATTATTATTTCTAAAAGGCCTAACAGAGCCCAAAGGAAGGAGAAATAGAGACAAATCCATTATGTTTATTTACAAGCAGCACAATAGATCGGCGTTAGCCTTGTTGCCCTGCAGTCCTGAGTTCAAATCTGACCAAGGGCAGCATCGACATGGAGTTTAATACGGTCAAGCTTGTGGGCGTTTCCACTTCTTATACGTACTAAATAAAAACCTGAGATATGAAGTGATATAACGGATAGCAATCTCTCTATAGAGCTGCAGATTATTATGGCACTACATGACTTTTATTGTAGTGAAAACTATTGGAGTGATGTTTATATGCTAGTATAGAAGTGTTCTCCTTCAGCTGGTTGCGTCAAGATCTTCCTAAAGTTGTGTTCACACGTTGGCCTGAAAAGGCTGACCTGGTTCTGATGTCATTTTCTTGGCAGAAATACAAGGCGACACCGCGGATTTTCACGTAGAGGTGTTTTTTGCCTCCGATTCCAATGTGGGTTACTGCCATTGTAATGTGGCTAACATGCGTTCCTCCTCTCCCCTTGAGCAGGATCTGATGCCGATCTGCTGAAAAGAATGAACAGCCTGGGCATAGAAATAAACAGTCATTGCATTATATGAGGAAATCAACGAATCCTTAAAGGGACTTTGCCACAAAGGCATTCAGGGTGACATGAATAAAATTTGGCGTGTGAACACCAAATTTCATGCACATAATAATGGAATAGAATGCGTCTGATGTATGAACCCACTCTACTGTGGGTCATAAATCAGGCGCATTGTTACGCTAGGGTGATATGTCTGGCTCAGGTATACCACTTAGCAAGTGGTCTACCTGTTACAGCAGTAATGTGCCTAGAAGTGCCATAGCGAAGTTATAAATATGGAGATGTGCTACGGTTCTAGTACACCCCGCCACATGCGGGAGATTTAAACATGTATGAACAGGGCTGTGTCTGATATGGGGCTGAAAAGACGCCAGATACCTGGTGCAGCCCTGTTCATACATGTCGCCCTTAATGCCTGGTTTGTCCTGTCTCAGGCTTCAGTGTGCTCAAAAGAGAAGCATGTGTGATTTGTTTTAACTGCATACGAAGTGACCCAGCAGCCTTGACATCACAATGCCTTTCCCCACAGTGTGCTCACTCTAGCCAATATATTTGTGTAAAGAACTGTGAGTAGCTACAATGTAGCTGAGTGGTTAACACTTCTGCTTTCCAACATAGGGGTCCTAGATTCAAATCCCTGCAGGAACCAAACATGTGGATTTTTTTTTTACTCAATGCACATACTAGATTGAAGTTTCTTTTTTATTTTTATTTATTTGCACGGTTTGACTGATTACTAAGGCCTACAGAGGACAGGAGTAGAAGGACAGCACCTGAGGTTTAACACTGGCTCAACAGTGAGTCTGTGTGATTAGTAAGCAGGGAAGAGACTGACAGTAGCTGCCTGAGTGTAGAGATTATGTCAGGGCATGGGCGGCAAGACTGAGAAGTTCTCTCAATGGTCATATTCCCTGGGGATGAGCTGTACACAATATATCACTAAGGTAGAAGCTAAATCAAAAATGTTGCAGAATTTTTATTGATGATGAATGGTGAAAAGGTTTATAATTTAATTTGCAAGCTTCCCATGTCAATTTTACTTTGTGGCAAAACCCCTTTAATAAAATTTTTGCGTGAACGAGCCCTAAAGCTACCATGTGGGTTTCTGGGCTGTGCTGCATGGTTCACTCAGGAATCTAGTTATATTGGTGGGTATGACACTGGAAATAGGAAAGAAAACCATGATTTGGTACATGCTGCTACACAATTACCACTAACCATTAGTTATATGCTGAATAGAAATAAACCTAGCAGCATTTCTACAGTAAAGTGTTTCCCCGGTGGAACTCACACCGATCAGCTGTAATCTGTGGAGATATGTAGCAGTAAATGTTCTCTAGACTGGGTTCACACTGTTTTTCTTGGCCCATATTTTGCAGCTGTATTTGTAAGTCAAAACCAGAGTGGAGCCTACACAGAGGAAAAGTATAATGAAAATGCTTGTACTTCTTCTGTGTTTGGACCCAATTCTGGTTTTGGCTTACAAATACATGGCAAAAAACAGTGTGAATCTAGCCATAATTGTCACAGGTCATTACAGGCCCCATAAAAATACTGTGTGAACCGAGCCTTATCACAAATCATTACAGGCCCCATAAAAAACACTGTGTGAAACTAGCCGTGTCACAAGTCATTACAGGCCCCATACAGTGGAAGCAACCGAACCATCCGACCATTAACAGTTCTTATCTTGAACCATACAAGTGGGCCACTTTCTTTTAAATGTGATCAGAGAAGTATTGCTAATACTGCCCTAATGGTGCCCCTGTGTGTACCTTAAGGGCGCGTCCCCACTGCACAGGACAAATACCGGCCGGTATTTGTCCTGTTTTGCGGCCGTCCCTGTTTTTGCGGCCGCGGAAGGGGGGCTTTTCTCTGCAATGGGCGAAGAAAAGCCCCTCCCCCTCCACATTGACATGCACAGATTCCGTCCGAAAACCGTACAGAAGAATGTGCATGTTCAATGTTTTGTGACCGGACAGAAACCCGTGCAGTGGGGACTGCTGCACAGGTTTTCCATAGCGCACAATTGTGCTGGTTTTCGGCCGGTTTTTCAGGCGGTCTGAAAAACCGCAAACCGGCTGAAAAACCGGCCGAAAACCCGTGCCGTGGGGACATGCCCTAACAGGATAGGTCTCCCAAAATGGGAGAAATTGTTTGTAACCACTTGTCCCTCTGATTAAAAGAAGAGGATCCTGAACAGAGAACAATGGTCTAATAATGCAGTGTTCCCAAACAAGTGTATGGAAATTGGTTTTCCAAACCAGACAATTTAGCTATATGTAACAAGCACACACTCTT
The DNA here is from genome assembly GCA_025379985.1 of Phyllomedusa bahiana. NCBI lineage: Eukaryota > Metazoa > Chordata > Amphibia > Anura > Hylidae > Phyllomedusa > Phyllomedusa bahiana. The sequence goes on along the minus strand of JAODAL010008851.1, from coordinate 56,363 downwards.
ACACCCAATAACGCAAAATGTACATGTATGTAATGATGTTGGGAAAGATCAGTGGCCAGGACTGGCATGGTGTCTGATCCTGCCACTTAACCACGTAGATGCCCCAGTGGTACTGACCACAGTATTTAAACTGTTGAAAAGGGGTGTGGTCCCCCCTTCCTCAGACCAATTGCTCCCCTATGCAAAGTAATCAAGGGGTGCTGTTTGGTTGCCATGGCAGCCAGAGGCCTAATCAAGGCCCTCCAGTGTGCTGTTACAGTGCTCCTATCACACCTTGCCAGAGATAACAAAAATGACTATATACTGCAGCATATAATACTGCAGTAGTCAGTATCTGTGATCAAGTGATCGCATGATCATGTCCCCTAGAAGCTACATATAGTTTGTAATGCCAAACTCAGGTCTAAAATGTGTAGGTAAGAAAAAAAGTAAACCATAATTTTTAAAAGTTAAAATAAATAAAACTTCAAAATAGACTTCCATTTGTCATATAAAAGAAAAAAAAACACCAATTTACAATTGTTTTTACTGTTCCGTAAAAGTCTGAACTAATATAATATAATGTTATTTATTATGCTTCGTAAATGCTGCAACGAAAAAAAAAAACATCCACAAATGACAGGGTTTCTTGGTCATCTTGCTTCTCCTCTCAAAAATGGAATCAAAAGTGACCAAAAAGTCACATATACCCCAAATTGATACCAATAAAAACTACACCTTGCTTTGCACACAAAAACAAACAAAAAAAAAAGGTTTGCCATCACACAATTCCAACAAAGGTAAAGTAAAAATAATTTATTGGTCTCAGTAAAAAGGGCAAAAGCAGAGCAAATAAAGTAAAAAATTATTTTGTACCAAACCGCAGAATAAAGTTAACATAGCATTTAAACCCCACAGTAAACAGTGAAAATGAATTCCCCCAAAAATTGTGTATCTACATTTTTTTCTAATTCCACCCTACAAACATTTTCTTTCATTTCCCACTACAGTAATGGTGCATTAAATGGTACCATTAAAAATTATATTTGTCCCGCAAACAACAAGACATTGAATGCAATGTCTCAAATGCTGAAGCTGCCAAAACACTTGACTCCGTAGGTATAATTTTTATCTTTTATCTTTTTAATCGTATAATTGCAAGTGCAGACGAGCTAAGGCACTATGGAGTCTACACGTTTGGAGCTATAGCGTACTTCAGCCCTATATCCAATTGAATGGATTGTTAAGGTTGGACTTTTATATTCACCACCTATGATTATCCCTAATACTTTTGAAGATAAATGTATTTTTATGCAGTGAAATTTTGCATGATACGATTAAAAAGATAAAAATTATATCTACGGAGTCAAGTGTTTTGGCAGCTTTAGCATTTGAGAAGTGTATATTAGGATGTGGAAAGCCTAATTGCTGCTATATTACGATAACCGGTGAATGTCCTACCTGAATAGTAAGGAGGAAAATTATTAAAATTGACTGCTATGTCAACTGAAAAACAAACAAGTTATGGTTCTTGGAAAGCAAGACTATCACTGCAGAGAATAGTAGGACTAAAAAATTACTTTAAATCTTATCCATTAAAATACAAAAACACACAAACCATATAGAAATACGATAAAACAAATTACCATATTATCAACAGCAAACTCACATGACCAAAAAGGGTATTGCTGTATGTAGTCCCCGGAAATGATGGACATAGTCCGGCTGAATCCATAGCAGACGATAAGAAAAGAAGGGGAAAACAATAAGGTAACCAAGACCTAAACTCCCCTACCTAACTTGTGAGTGAACCGCTCCAAGAAGGGCGCCCCCACTCACTGGAAGCTGAACCCTCTAAAGCACTGAGCCATAATAGTGAATAGATGACAAAAAAAAATTGATAGTGGCCCAAACACAAAAGACACACAGCCAATTTGCCATCATAAAATTTCCCAACATGTTTCTCTAGAAAAAGTCAGGTTCATAACAATATCAAATATGAAGGGCAAATACCTAGTTACAAAAATGAATAAATAGCTGGCCACTAATGAAGTAGAAGCAGCAATGATACACCATACTGCCCTATACCCCAGATACGTAGTGGTCTTCCCCTATCTAGGGTTATACTGACAGCCATAGTGTTTCCATGGTATGGAGCAGTATGGCGTATCATTACTGCTTCTATTTCATTAGTGGGCAACTATCTTTGATGAACCAGACTTTTTTCTGGGGAAACATATTGGGCGATTTTCTTGATAGCAAATTGGCTGCGTGGCTTTTAGAATTACGCTTAGGCCATTATCAATTTTTTTCTGTCATCTATTACTATTATAGCTTAATGCTTTATAGGTTTCAGTCTCTGGTGAGTGGGCACGCCATTGTTGAGGGGCTTCCTCCACAACTTAGGTAGGGGTAATTTTTAGGGAGGGTGTAGGTCTTGTTTTCCTTATTATTTCCCCTTTTTTTCCTTATTATTGAGGATTTTGGTCTATTGCCTACTGTGGATTGTCCATCAATTCTGAAGACTACATGCAGCAATATCCCTTTTAGTCATGTGAGTGTGCAGTTGCTAATATTGTAATTGTTTTTGTCGTATTTCTATATTGTTTATATATGTTTTTATCCTTTTAGTGGATTAAAATTATTTTAGTCCTCTATACTCTGCAGTGATCGTTTTGTTAAGAGAGGTCTACTCCTATATTGACTGCCAGTAATTTGGTTTTGGAATACAAGAATGAAAAAAAGGAAAATAAACAAAAATGGGATGATTCTTAGTGGTTAAATTAATAGCACAGTATCTGCACACAAAGCAATGCATTTAGCTGAAGTCAACAGTTCTTTCTCTGTGTACTGTCAAAATTACCATCTACACGTAATGGCACATAGCTCTAGAAAGAAAGCTCGTAAAGGAGTCTTCACAATCAACCGGTGTTTCCAGTTTAATGTTGGGAACTAGGGAATAAAGATGAAGCATACTCATGGCAATGCTGAGCTTAAAGGGATGTTCCAATGAGCACTTTCCAGTGCTTCAGCTGGCTCAAACTAGCTATGAACTGACAATGTTACAAAATGAGGAGGATGGCACTTGTATTTGGCCTCCCTTTTTATTTCTATAGGAGATCCAAATATATCAAAGCACATTTTCTTGGCTATATTCAGAACTTCCATAATAATGAATGTGGAGAACACACATAAGCGTTGCTCTCCTCATTCTGTAACATGGGCAGTTCGTAGCTAGTTTGAACCAGCATGAAGCACTGTAAGGAAAAACTGCATGCCCTACCTCAGGTGTTGCTGACAATCCTATGCTGCTGTTGTATGTATAGTCCTAATCTAATATTTCCACTATGAGGTATAGATTTTGGGGTTGGAGCTACATTAGGAGGGGTAAACTGCCATATAAAGGGGCAGCAGTACTTGAAACAGAAGGACACTATAAGCTTAAGGAATCATGTAAATTCACACAGGACTGAATTGCTGCAGATTTTTGTGGTCAACTTGTGCAGTTAAAATTCACAGCAGAATAGAGTAGTTGGCAACTGGCTCTCATCCCTACTTTCCTATGCGGAAATTGCCCTGCAGGGAGGATATTAAGATCCACTTCATATCAATTTCTGCTCAGTTTGCAGATTTAGTTTTCATTCATAGCCAAAATCCATTCTAAAATCTTCAGCTACTGTACTGTGGATTTTATAACTTTATTTTGTATAAACTGGAGAAAATCCACAGTGGCAAAACTCACCAAATCTGTATGATTCATTATGGATTTGTATAGCAGATTTCTGTGGAAATTTTCTGTAGCGAATCCATCCCATGCTAACTTACCCTAAAAGTAAATGCCTGTCGTTTAATAGTAGATCATTTTATTCTGAAAATAATGTGCCAATTACCAAATACATTTTCACATGGCTCTGAATTCCCTGTATGGACATGCTGTTCACTTATAATGTTCTATCCTTGGTTAAGGATCGGAGGGGGGGGGGGGGGCATACTAGCTTACAACATACTGTCTTATTACCAGATTGTATATGGAGATAGATATGAGATAGATAGATGGATAGATAGATAGATAGATAGATAGATATGAGATAGATAGGAGATGGATAGATATGAGATAGATAGGAGATGGATAGATATGAGATAGATAGGAGATGGATAGATATGAGATAGATAGGAGATGGATAGATATGAGATAGATAGGAGATGGATAGATATGAGATAGATATGGGATAGATAGATAGATAGATAGATAGAACTACCAAAAGTGTAGACAGTCACATTGAGCGGCTCCTATCTCAGAGCAGTATATACAGCAAGTACTCTCAATAGACTAATTAACATTAATGGCATGTCCCCTACTGCTCATATTTATATAATGAGCATAATCACAAATCTAACACACAAACATGAATAAACACAATATATGACAATCCCAGTCCATGACTAGAATCTGTAATTCTGGTGATAAAGAATAACACAATAATGTCTGTAAAGAAATACACTTCATGTTTTATTAGCATTCATGTCTAATGAACTGTGTTCCTCCTAAACATAGCAGCAACTTTCACATGGTCATAACAATGTGTACACTATAGAAACCGCTCTGCTACAACAATGAAGAAGTTGTTCAGTTCCAGCTCTCATATTACTATAGGGATCTGTCTCACGTCAACGCCTAACAATATAGCAGAACAAGTGTTAGAAGCATTTGCAACAATGCATTCCCCATGTAAACATGAACAAAAGAATTCAATACTTTAGTAGAAAAGATCTTGAGATCTAGAGTTTACATAATGTCTATTTGCTGAATAGTAACATCAGGTTGGAGAGGGACTGACTGGAGCGCTTAACGGAAATTTGTCCAAAGACATCCAGAAAACTCCCTGCACCCATGAGAAACACTCTTACATGCCCAGCTCAGGGAACTTCCAGCACATTTTAGGTGTGTTTTTTTTTTGTATGGGGCCAGTTCTACATTGAAACATTTTGTAGCTCTACTGATTGATTTTAGCTATTGAGCTACAGCTAAAGTCCACGGGAACATGTGAAGGTGTATGCAATCGTTTGGACTGCAGCTGTCACTTAATAGCTCACATCGGCAGCACTATAAAAAAAGTCTCATTGTGATCCTGACCAAAGCTACAGACTTCAGTTAAATATAAAGAAGAACATGACAAATGCAAGGCTCATGCACACTAGCACAGAGCGTATACTTTCTTTAGCAGAGAGCCATATAGCCTTGGTCTGACTGAACGTCTACATGGAGATATTCTCTAGTAGAAGCAATATTTTCAGAGAGAATACATTCACACATATAGAGTCAGGTCTGTAGGACATCAAACAAAGTATCCTTTGTACGCTTAAGTATGAAAATAGAGGCATATTGAAGTAAGGACCCCTAGCAGCTGTACTACAGCTCCATAGAAATCAAAACTGTAATATGGTCATGTGTGTAACGCCTGAGGTCCAGGTCACACTTCTCTTTTCAGACCAAAAATGCAGAAGAGCTTAAAAGAGTTGTCTCAGTACATTGATTTATCTCACCTCAGTCCTGTTTGCTTGGTTTCACTTTGAATTCAGGGGCGTGTGTACTGGCTTCTACTAGGCTGCAGTAGAAGCCAGGTCTGGAGCTATAGCAACCAGTGTTGGTAGCCTATCAGGAGAGATCAAACAGGTCTGGAGCTATAGCGACCTGAGGAGCTGATGCAGCACATACAAAAGGGGAAATCTAGGAATAGGTAGGACACTGTTAATGGATACATATTACAAAGTGACTTGTTTTTGCAAGATCGTTAACATAAATAGCAATCCTTGTAGTGAGACAACCCCTTTAAATAGAGGAAACTTCCCAGACTAGACTGAGTCAAGTGAATAAAAAAAAATTATGTAAAAAAAAGTGTAAGCAGGTTCAAAGGCCAGAATTGATGTCACCTCAAGGATCCTTTATGACAGTAACAAGTTGTGGGCAAACTTCTTCTTTCCCATTCTACTGAATTGTGACTTTGGTGAACCTCATATGGATACAGATGCCCAACAACCATAATCACCAAATTCCCCATTCTGGTCTATGACTGGCTTTACAATATCAGAACACATATGAACTGACAGCTAGTATTAAATAAAGGATTTACAGTAAGGTATTTAAAGAATATTATGGGAACATAAAATCAGGACAGATAAAAAATAAAACATACAATACTGGGGGAGATTTACTAACACGGATTTAAATTTAGGCAGCAAAAAACTAGACCTAGCAAGAAGATGCGTCTAATGCATCACAGTGGATGCCATGTAATCAATCTGGTACATCTTGCCTGACGTGTTAGACATCATTAACTTACTTCACTTCAACATTTTGCACCAAAAGAACGGCACTTCTCTACCAAACCTGCTACATTTTGACCATTTCCAAAAGTGGGATGTGAAATGTAATAGATTTGGTACATGGCAGGTACATCAGAACGTTAGAGCATTTTGCTTAGTAAATCTCCCCTAACGAGCAGGACACAAGAATACATTGCAGCAGCCATTACTGTGCTATAAACCGACTATTAAAGATTCATTTGTGACAAGTTCTGGAATAAGGAAATCTAGAAGCACCCATGCTTGGTAGCAGCTGGCCACAGACAATTTAGCAGACTGATATGTTCTGCTCAGCACAGGGTTACCAATAAAGAAAACAATCATGGCAGTGTAAGTGACGCTGTACATGCTTGATCGATACAAGGCCAGTATGTTAACAGAACCCTGAGAGCATCAAACACATATCATGCTCCAGTGACAATTTTATGTCTCCGATATTTACTAACACCTCACATTGTTGCATCTGATCATTGTGATACAATACATGTAATATTTACCGTTAACAATAATATTTTGGTAAAAATTGGTTACATCTTGGGCACTTTAAGCAGAATACTCAGCACATGGAGGTGCAGAACAGTAGTTTATATTCGGATTCTCTCAGTCTGGCATATAGACACAGCACTGAATGACAAAGACTGTTAATTGAACCTCAAATGATACAGGTTGGCATAACATGAACATGTAAAAAATGAAGTTCAGACTCACTTGATCTATCAGTTCTCAGCCTGAACGTGAGTCTGGAGACTCTCGGAGGAAGCAACACGATAGAATGGATTGTTCTTTGGGATACTGAAACAAAACAGTCCCTCATAATTGAAGTGTGGCTGAAAAGCAGGAAACATTTCAGGAGAATGGGAAGAACATTACAGTAAATTCGCTACTGTGGATACATCCGGACCACACATGGAAAGAAGAAGTCAGGAACACACTACTTACCACTTTCCAAAAAGGATCATAAATTATGGATTTTTATTAACAGTAATGGTAACATTTACCAGCTTTTCACACAGTTCGGATGAACCATTGCAGTTTCATGCAATGTGCGGGCTCCTCTGTTTCCACTCATGGTTGGAAATGATCTGTATGTGTTGTTTTCTGAAGGCAAAGACACCTGCAGACTATATAACCAGCAATCAAACAGTACAGGTTACATCCCTTTTTTTCGGGAGGGTAAGTTGGCCGCCACAAGATAATCATCACTAACGGATCTACCTCAGGATAATTATTTTCTGGACAACAAACAGTAGAAGACTGCACACATGGTCCTCAGGACCCGCTACATGAGGAGGGAGCTAAAGCCTCCAGTGATGGACTAACTAGACAACATGCCCTGCTCTATAGCTGGAACTTTAGGTTGCCATTTAAGGGGGTCCTGAGGACATGTTAGATAGAATGCAAGCAAAAGACCATCAAAAACAAACTGGAGGGAAGGGAGCCATGATTACCAGAAGGAGATACAGCAATGTACAGTAACAGTTGCAGACTTTTGGTACAGTAGTTGTCAAGGATTGGTTTTTGCAGGCAACACGTCAATCAATCCTAAAGATTGTCTTCATAACATGGGCTTCCTAAGCAAGGGCTTGCTAAAGTCTTTGACCTCTTCTTGATTGCTAACTGCTTTGTAGCCCAAGAGGTCCATTGGGACCTGGCAATACTCTTCCACCTGCTTAATCTGCAGGAAAGTAAGTAATGTTCTCCAAGCACTAACAGCTTGGGTGGCATTGCGAGCAGAGACCACAAACGGTTTCGAGGAGTAGCCTGAGCCACTAGTCATGTTTAGGGAAAACTTCTCTATCTCTGGGCTCACGGACAGGTTGACAAATCCATAGACCTGTCTGACAGTCTTAATGGGATCCATAACAAGATCCTCATATCTCACTACCATGTAGTTACCCTTGAGCCAGCTCGGGGGGCTGAGAGCAGTCCTGAGGGTCTTGCCCATGCTGCTACATATTACCTCCATGGCACCTATGGCATGATAGTCTGAACCATCCTTCTTGTTAAGTTTGTGTCCAGGATCTATGAAGGGAACCCTACGAATCCTGGGGTCTCTGCTACGGACCACCTGAAGGCTTTCCCGGATCAATCCGTGTCTAGACTTGATCCTGGAGTTGGCTACTGCCCGGGGATCCCTAACTAAGTGAATGACCTTCAAGTCCAGGGAAGGGTCTACCATCAATGGGGCCAGCACGTTGATGTCAAAGATCCTTACCCCTTTAATGACTATGGTGTTGTATTTGTGGCACTCTTCCTCCAGCAGGCTCAGGCTCTGAGGGGGGCATTTCTTGCACACTTTATCATCCACCAAGCCCACCACATCCTTCTTATAGGCCGAGCAGATAGGGGAGGAGCAGATGACCTTGTTGGTGGAGGCTCCGAAGATGCCCAAGGTGCTGATGTTCTTTGCCCCCGCCGTGTTGTAGAGCTGGAGGGCGGACAAGTCACACCTGTAGAGGGCGCTGAGGAGGTCGCGGGCAGCACCCTGCAGGGACATGGCATCGCCAGGGTACAGCTTCTGCCACACATGCCACACTGGCTCGTAGAGAAAGAACACCTCGGGATTCTGGTTGAAGAGCCCCCGAAGAAGGAGGAGCCGGACCTCCAGGTGGTGAAGACATAGAGCAGCTGCCTCTTCCTGGGCGGCGAGGGTCGGTACAGGTAGCGGATGTCGGAGCGGGTCTGGTAGGGGGTGTACCGCACCTGGTCGTTGCACTGCTGCGGCTCCTTGTGCCACTTGTCCAGCAGGTTGAGCATGGTGAGGACCAGCAGCAGGACGTAGCCCAGGCACAGGATGATCGCCTTCCTGCGGAACACTTTCATCCTGGGCGCTGATCTGGAGGAGCCCCGGCGGCGGGCGGGGGGGGCGAACTGTTGCGCACGGATCCCCTGCTGCTGGCGAGGCCATTAGGAAAGTTTGGGCACTTGCGGACATGTCAGGGGCCGCTGCTCCATGGCCCGTCCTCAGCAGCAGAGCGGCAGATCACGGAGACTGCATGCGGCGACCATGACGCACGATCCTCTGGAAGGAAATCCCACGAATCACCAGAAGGATGCGGGACCGCGCAAACTTGTGCTCAGAGGCCGGCGGCGGTGGAGCGGGGCCCGGGCAGCGGGGGATGCCATCAGTGCTGCTGAGCTGGCAGGCGATCCGAGGCGCCCGCAGACTGCTCCCTCTCAGCACACTGATGCTTACATTCCTGCCGCAGCCTGCGCGACCATTGGAGGAGGGCGCTGCCACTCCGCCAGACACGCCCCTCTGACTGGGCAGCCACGCCCATTCTCTCTGCAGCTCAGTCCCTGGAGTGGAGGGAGAGACGGCTGGGATGACTGGATGGAGCACTGCATGACACACTGGATGGAGCACTGCATGACCCACTGTATGGAGCACTGCATGACACACTGTATGGAGCACTGCATGACACACTGGATGAAGCACTGCATGACACACTGGATGGAGCACTGCATGACACACTGTATGGAGCACTGCATGACACACTGGATGGAGCACTGCATGACACACTGTATGGAGCACTGCATGACACACTGGATGGTGCACTGCATGACACACTGGGAGCACTGCATGACACACTGGATGCTGCACTGCATGACACACTGTATGGAGCACTGCATGACACACTGGATGCTGCACTGCATGACACACTGGATGGAGCACTGCATGACACACTGGATGGAGCACTGCATGACACACTGTATGGAGCACTGCATGACACACTGGATGGTGCACTGCATGACACACTGGATGCTGCACTGCATGACACACTGTATGGAGCACTGCATAACACACTGGATGGTGCACTGCATGACACACTGGATGCTGCACTGCATGACACACTGTATTGAGCACTGCATGACACACTGGATGGTGCACTGCATGACACACTGGATGCTGCACTGCATGACACACTGTATTGAGCACTGCATGACACACTGGATGGTGCACTGCATGACACACTGGATGAAGCACTGCATGACACACTGGATGGAGCACTGCATGACACACTGTATTGAGCACTGCATGACACACTGGATGCAGCACTGCATGACACAATGTAAGCAGCACTGCATGACACACTGGATGGTGCACAGCATGACACACTGGATGCTGCACTGCATGACACACTGGATGAAGCACTGCATGACACACTGTTTGTAGCACTGCATGTCACACTGTAGTCCTCACTGCATGAAACACTGGATGAAGCATTGCATGACTCAATGGATGGAGCACTGCATGACTCACTGGATGCTGCACTGGATGACTCTCTGGATGCCGCTCTGCATGACACACTGGATGCCGCACTGCATGACACACTGGATGAAGCAGTGCATGACACACTGGATGGAGCACTGCATGACACACTGGATGCAGCACTGCATGACACACTGGATGCCGCACTGCATGACACACTGGATGAAGCAGTGCATGACACACTGGATGGAGCACTGCATGACACACTGGATGCTGCACTACATGACACACTGGATGCCGCACTGCATGACACACTGGATGAAGCACTGCATGACACACTGTATGCTGCACTGCATGACACACACTGGATGAAGCACTGATGACACACTGTATGGAGCACTGCATGACACACTGTATGGAGCACTGTATGGAGCACTGCATGACACACTGGATGCTGCACTGCATGACACACTGTATGGAGCACTGCATAACACACGGGATGGAGCACTGCATGACACACTGGATGCTGCACTGCACGACACACTGGATGCTACACTGCATGACACACTGTATGGAGCACTGCATGACACACTGTATGGAGCACTGCATGACACACTGTATGGAGCACTGCATGACACACTGGATGGAGCACTGCATGACACACTGGATGGTGCACTGCATGACACACTGTATGGAGCACTGCATGACACACTGGATGGAGCACTGCATGACACACTGGATGAAGCAGTGCATGACACACTGTATGGAGCACTGCATGACACACTGGATGAAGCACTGCATGACACACTGGATGGAGCACTGCATGACACACTGGATGATGCACTGCATGACACACTGTATGCTGCACTGCATGACACACTGGATGAAGCACTGCATGACACACTGTATGGAGCACTGCATGACACACTGTATGGAGCACTGTATGGAGCACTGCATGACACACTGGATGCTGCACTGCATGACACACTGTATGGAGCACTGCATAACACACGGGATGGAGCACTGCATGACACACTGGATGCTTCACTGCACGACACACTGGATGCTACACTGCATGACACACTGTATGGTGCACTGCATGACACACTGTATGGAGCACTGCATGACCCACTGTATGGAGCACTGCATGACACACTGGATGCTGCACTGCATGACACACTGGATGGTGCACTGCATGACACACTGTATGCAGCACTGCATGACACACTGGATGACACACTGGATGCTGCACTGCATGACACACTGGATGCTGCACTGCATGACACACTGTATGGTGCACTGGATGTTGCACTGCATGACTCACTGGATGCTGCACTGCATGACACACTGGATGGAGCACTGCATGACACACTGGATGCTGCACTGCATGACACACTGGATGCTGCACTGCATGACACACTGGATGAAGCACTGCATGACACACTGGATGGAGCACTGCATGACACACTGGATGGTGCACTGCATGACACACTGGATGGTGCACTGCATGACACACTGTATGGTGCACTGCATGACACACTGGATGGAGCACTGCATGACACACTGGATGGAGCACTGCATGACACACTGGATGCTGCACTGCATGACACACTTGACGCGTCACTGCATGACACACTGGATGCTGCACTGCATGACACACTGGATGCTGCACTGCATGACACACTGGATGGTGCACTGCATGACACACTGGATGGTGCACAGCATGACACACAGGATGGAGCACTGCATGACACACTGGATGCTTCACTGCATGACACACTGGATGCTGCACTGCATGACACACTGGATGGTGCACTGCATGACACACTGGATGGTGCACTGGATGGTGCACTGCATGACAATGGATGGTGCACTGCATGACACACTGTATGGTGCACTGCATGACACACTGTATGGTGCACTGCAAGACTCACTACATGGGTAACTTTCCAAAGCACTGCATGACACACTGGATGGTGCACAGCATGACACACTGTATGATGCACTGCATGACACACTGTATGGTGCACTGCATGACACACTGTATGGTGCACTGCAAGACTCACTAAATGGGTAAATGTCCAAAGCACTGCATGACACACTGTATGGTGCACTGCATGACTCACTACATGGGTAAATGTCCAAAGCACTGCATGACACACCGTATAGAGCACACACTTCATGGTTCACTGTATGGTGCACTGCATGGAGCCCAGCATGACACTATATGTTGCACTTTATGGAGCACTGCATGACACACTGTATGCTGTACTGCATGAAACACTATGGACACACCGTATGTTGCACTGCATGACACACTAAATGGTCACTGTATGGTGAACTGTATGGTGCACTGCATGATGCACTGTATGACACACTGCATGACACACTGTATGGTGTACTACATAGGTCACTGTATTAAGCACTACATGACACTGTAAAGTGGACTGCATGGAGCACAGCATGAAACACTACATGGGTCACTGTGAAGTACTGCATGACACACTGTATGGTGCACTGCATGACAAACTACGGTTCACTGCAAGACTTACTAAATGGGTCACTGTGCGAAGCACTGCATGACACACTGTATAGAGCACAGCATGACACACTTCATGGAGCACAGCATGACACTGCATGGTGCACTGTATGAAGCACTGCGTGGTGTACTGCCTGAAGCACTGCTTGATACACTGTATGGACACACCATATGTTGCACTGCATGACACACTTCATGGGTCACTGTATGGTTCAGTGTTTGGTGCACTGTATGAAGCACTGCATGACACACTCTATGGTGCACTGTATGAAGCACTGCCAAGATGCACTACATTGTCACTGTTTAAAACACTCACTGCATGACACACTGTATGGTGCACTACATGGGTCACTGTATGAATCACTGCATGACACACTACATGGGTCACTGCATGACACACTGAATGGTGCACTACATGGGTCACTGTATGAAGCACTGCATGACACACTGTATGGTGCACTGCATGTCACACTGAACCACTACACAACACTGTATGGTGCACTGTTTGAAGCACTACATGGGTCACAGTATGATACACTGCATGACACTACATGGGTCACTGAAGCGATGCATGAAACATTACAGGGGTTACTGTATGAAGCACTACAAGACACACTACATTGGTCACTGCATGAAGCACTGAACACACTACATGGGTCACTGTATGGTGCACTGCATGGCACACTTCATGGGTTACTGTATGGTGCACTGTATGAAGCCCTGCAAGACACACTACATGGGTCACTGTATGAAGCTTGGCATGAAACACTACATGAGTCACTGTATGAAGCACTGCATGGGTCACTGTATGGAGCACTGCATGAAATTCTACATAGGTCACTGTATGCAGCACTGCATGCAACACTACATGGGTCACTGTATGAATCACTGCATGACACACTACATGGGTCACTATGAAGCACTGCAAGACACATTACATGGGTCACTGTATGGTGCACTACATGGCACACTACATGGGTTACTGTATGTAGCACTGAATGACACACTACATAAGTAACTGTATGAAGCACTGCATGACACTACATGGGTCACTGTATGGTACACTGCATGAAACACTACATGAATAACTATGTTGAACAGCACAAAACACTGTATTGGTAACTGTATGAAGAACTTCATGAAAAACGACATGAATATCTGTATAGTACACTGCAAGAAACACTACATGAATAACTGTATGAAACACTGCATGACACACTACATGGGTCATTGTATAAAGAACTGCTAGAAACACTATATAGGTCACTGTATGGTTCCCTGCATGAAACACTACATGAGTAACTTTATGAAGCACTGCATGCAACACTACATGGGTCACTGTATAAAACACTACATGGGTCACTGTATGAAGCACTGCATGAAACACTACATGAGTAACTGTATGGTGCATTGCCCGAAAACACTACATGAGTCACAGTATGAAGCACTGCATGAAACACTACATGAGTAACTGTATGGTGCACTGCATGAAACACTACATGGGTCACTGTATGAAGCACTGCATGAAACTACATGGGTCACTGTATGAAGCACTGCATGCAGCACTTCGTGGGTCACTATATGAAGCACTGCATGAAACGCTAAATGGGTTACCGTATAGTGCACTGTATGAAATGCTTTATGGGTCACTTTATGGAGCACTGCATGAAACACTACATAGGTAACTACATAGAGCACTGCATGGAGCCCCCACTTGAAACACTACATGGATCACTGTATGGAGCACCCCATAAAACATTGAATGGCTGATTGCATTAAACACTACATGGCTAACTGTATGGCTCATTACTTGAAACACTTAATAGCTCACTGTATGAAGCACTGCATAAAACAATGACTGGCTTATTGCATGAAACACTTCATGGATCACTGTATGGAGCACTGCATAGCTCACTACATGGAACACTGTATGAAGCACTGTATAAAACACGGCATAGGGAAGCACACTTTGCAGCTCCTTCAATATATGTCCATCAATGCTTCCATTCTGTCTCCAAACCTGTCCCAGACCCCTATCCCCCCAGTGATTTTTATTTGTGGTTTTCAAACCATTGGGCAGAGGATTGATTTATTTTCCAGTTTAAGATTCTTTTTTCTAGAAAAGTGGGCTAATAACTGCTATGGCCACCATGAAATCTCCAGCAGATGTTGTATTGAGCCTCCTCCAAACATCAAATGCCAAATCTGCTTAGTTCTGCAGATAAGTCGCCTGCCGTATGTCACTGCATATGGAGACCCATTTGGAGAGCTGAGTGACCAGGAAATAGTGGACTTGTGATTGTCACTTTTAGAAATTAACAAGCAGGAATTACACAAATGCGGCTTCTAAAGGCAAAGTCAGGAATGAAGCCATAAGGAAGTCTGGATTCACACCAAAAACTTGACTTTGTGCTGAAGATCCTGAGGAGGAGTTCAATATCTTCATGAGATGCAGCGATTAATCCTCTCCTCTGTGACTTCTCACTGTATGGCTGATGGAGCTGCCAATCACAGATGGTGAGGGAATGTATTATCAGTGAATCTCATGAATATATTGGACTCCTCCTCACCATGACTAGTACAAAGAACAGGGAGCACTGCAGGGTAAGACGAAGAGTAGAATAACTCAGCACTTATACCCCTACACTCTGTATCCCAAGAGCCATTAAAATGTGTACAGTACTTAGATCAGGCAAGATTTTCATACTGATTCTTTCCCTTTAAAGAGTAACTGTGACATCTTCAAAAAACTACAGCTCTTATCACCCATTTGCAGCTGCCTCTGGGCTGATTTGTGTGTTCTCTTCCCCCATTTCCTAAAAATTGGTGCCATTAGGCCATGTCTACACAGCACTGGTTTCTGGTCGTATTTTTGACGAATTCAGGATCTAGAATCCACCAAAAATCCAACTGTAACCAGTGCTCCATAGACTGCAATAAAAAATCTGAGCTGTAGTCCACACAGCACATATTTTCCATTGTTGGATTTCTAAACCGCCGGCCTTCGCCGGAATATAGAACATGTTCTAACTTCCAGTGCATTCCAGTACACCTCTATGTACTGTGCCAGCTTTTGGTGCAAACCAGTGCCAAAAACTGCGGTATATCAATGTTAAAATACCATCGGATTTCCAATGGCATTTTAACTTATGACGTGTAGACATAGCCTTAGTTTCTGCTCTCAATATGCAAATCATGGTATAGCCTGTTAAGAAGGTGGAGAACAATGCATAGTACACAACAGACTGTGAACATGAACACTCTCCCTGTTAAGAGTGGTGGTGACCACTCACTTGACCACTCACTAGCATATCAAGCCCCAGAAGCAACTGCTGGAAAAAGGGGTCTAGAAAACAAGTTGCACACATCAGTCTAGAGAGAGCTTCAAATGTGCTGCAGGTTATTTCAAAGCAGCACAAGTCCTCTTTAGAGGGGAGTTTCCACCAGGCACTTGATGGCATGTTGATAGGATATGCTATCAAAGTCTGATAGGTGCGGGTCCCCTCTTTGGGACCTATACCTGTCTCAGGAATGGGACCCCAAAAGTATTAGTTCAGAATGGAAAGCCGGTCGCGCTTGTTTCTCCATTTTGTTCTATGTTAAATTAAAGTAGACCTTAACACACTGCTCACCTGTATGCGTAATTCCTATACAACAGAATGGAGAGTCATGCACTAGCACAACTGGCTGTCTATTCTGAGCCAAGACTTTTCATAGGGGCTTTTTTCTGAGAGAAGTGGAATCTATACCTATTATACCCTACGGATATGCCATCAAAGTGTATGGTGGGAAAACCTCATTTACAAGATTAGGCGCTGATGATATCTAGCAATTGAGTACAATGATAATTTGGTGGATGTCACGATTCGCAGTAGTTAATCCTCTGGATCACCGCAAGCGATGGTGTTAGCCGCACCAGGGAGCGGAATCTAAGTAGGTCCCGGTTTTCACCAGAGCCCGCTGCAAAGCGGGATGGACTTGATGTGTTGGGAAACTACCAGGTCGCTTCCACTGACCTGACTTGCTTGAGGAGGCAGCCGAGGTTTAGCGTGGTACAGAATCGTGAGGTGTAGACGTAGTCGGGGACAGGCAGAAGGTCAGGACAGGCGGCAATGGTTCGTAGTCGAGGGACGGAGGGAGATGGTACAGTACAGGGTAATCAGAACAGACTCAGGGAAACGCTTTCTCAATAGGCAATGGCACTAAAGATCCGGCGGGGACGTTCCGGAAGGAACTACCTTATATAGGGTCAGCGACCAGCAATAACCAATTGCCGGCGCGCTGGCCCTTTAGATTTAAGAGAGCCGCCGTGCGCGCGCCCTAAGGAGCAGGGACGCATGCAGCGCCGGCAGGAAGGCGCGGGGATGCAGGAGCGTGGTCAGGTAAGTTGGGCTGTGCAAGGGAGCGAGTGCGTCCGTGGGCTGATACACGGGCCGAGGCGCCACTCGTCCCTGAAGCCGGGGGCACAGAAGGAGGCCGAGCGCGCTCGCGGCCTGACCGCAGGGCCGCGGTGCCGCTCGTGACAGTGGATTTATCATTAATTTCCAATGTAATAAAATAAATCAGGAGTACTGTTGTGTGTTGGATTTGGGTCGATGTCAAGTTCAACCTAATTAAAAGCAATTTGTTTTTGTTTGTGTCACGTCAGAGGAGGTGCAGTGGGCCCTGACTGCCACCCAGCCCACTGTCCCTGCCTACTTGGCGTGCTGCCCTAAATGGCAGACCCCAACTGGATGACAGTCCCTACTCTACTATGTGCAGGGCCGTCAGGGAAACACGAAGTCAACAGTCCGGGTCGATAACGGTAACGGTACGCCAAAGCCACAAATCGGAAAACCAAGAGAATAACGTAAGCCAAGCCAAGGGTCAAAACCAGGAGGCAACGCAGTACAGAATCAGAGGACGAGAACGAGGTCAGGAAGCAAGCCGAGGTCAGGGTAACAGAGCAAACAAGCAAACGGGAAACCAGGAGAAACACGAAGGGTAAACTTTCACAGGCAAAGATAATCCAAACTGAGCAGTTTAAATGAGCCGCCCGGACACAGCCCCAGAAGCTGATTGGTGCGGCCTCCGGACTCCTCTATTGGTCTGAGCGAAACACCCTCTGAGCTGATTTGAAGCTGAGCTGTCACTCCTATCAGTCAGGCTTCTCCCTGGGCGTGTCCTCCGACTGGAGGGCTTAACCCCTGTAGCACCTTGCTCCTCCATGGCAACAACTTGTGCCGTGACAGTACCCCCCCTTTTAGGAGGGGCCACTGGACCCTTCCCTGGTCTGGGTTTGTCCGGGTAGGAGTCGTGGAATTCCCTGATCAGAGATTCGGCATGAATGAATCTGGCCAAAACCCACGACCTCTCCTCCGGACCATAACCCTTCCAGTGGACCAGGTATTGCAGGGATCTCTGCACTCTACGGGAGTCCAAGATACGAGCGACCTCGTATTCCATTTCACCCTCAACGTTTACAGGAGGAGGGGGCTTGGAAGACGAAGTCAAAGCCGGTATGTACCTCTTTAATAATGATTGATGAAAGACATTATGTACCCGGAGACAAGGAGGTAACTTCAGACGGTATGCCACCGGGTTAACTACTTCTTGTACAACATACGGACCCACAAAACGTGGGACTAGTTTACCAGAATGCACCTTAAGATGTAGATTACGGGTAGACAACCAAACCTTATCCCCCACAGAAAAACCCCTGGAGCAGAGAGGCCTCCTGTCACCCTTCCTTTTTTGGATGCTCTGGGCGTTGAGCGAGTTCTTCTGAACTTGGGCCCAGACTGTGCACAGATCCTTAACAATAACATCGACCCTACTATGGTCAGAAGTAGCATTGGAAAAAGATGCATGTCTGGGATGAAAACCGTAATTACAGAAGAATGGCGAAACACCCGACGAACTGTTATCCTGATTGTTAATTGCAAATTCCACTAACGGTAAGTATTTCACCCAATCCGCTTGCTGATCAGAAACAAAACAACAAAGCTTTTGTGTAACTGTTTGGTTCACCCTCTCCGTCTGCCCATTAGTCTCAGGGTGAAAGGCCGAGGAGAAGGATAGGGTAATACCCAGAGCCTTACAGAGGGATCTCCAGAAGCGAGAAACAAATTGAACCCCTCTGTCAGAAACGATATTCTCGGGTAACCCATGCAGTTTCACAATATGTTTGACAAACAACTCAGCGAGCTTTTTGGACGACGGCAACCCCCTGAGTGGAACCAAATGACACATTTTGCTAAAGCGATCCACCACCACCCAAATGACCATCTTACCCTCAGAGGTAGGCAGATCGGTCATAAAATCCATTGAAATATGGGTCCATGGATGCTCGGGTATGGGAAGAGGACAAAGTTCCCCAGGAGGACGGGTTCTGGGAACCTTTGCCCGAGCACAAATGTTACATGCTGCCACATAGGCCTCCATATCACGATACAATGAAGGCCACCAGTAGTTGCGACAGATGAGCCTCTTTGTGCCAGACACTCCGGGATGTCCAGATAATACAGAATAATGTAGTTCCTTTAACAAACGTAAGCGAAACTGAGTGGGGACAAAGACTTTAGAAGCAGGACAATTAGCCGGTCTCATGTCCTGGTGTGTCTTAATCTCAGTGCCTAAATCGGGGGACATGGCTGAGACAATCGTCTCCTTGGGTAAAATGGGTACTGGATCCTCCCGAGGCGAGTGACTGGCACAGAAGCTTCTAGATAACGTGTCAGCTTTAACATTTTTAGATCCAGGTCTGTAAGTGACGACAAAATTAAACCGGGTAAAAAACAACGCCCTCGAGCCTGATGTGGGTTCAACCTTTTAGCGTTCTCTAGAAAGGTCAGGTTTTTATGATCCGTTAGAACCGTGACTTGGTGTTGAGCACCCTCGAGGAAGTGGCGCCATTCCTCGAAGGCCCACTTAATAGCCAAGAGCTCGCGGTTCCCAACGTCATAATTCCTTTCTGTAGAGGAAAATTTACGGGAAAAAAAGGCGCAAGGACGGAGATTAGTCATGGCGGCCGACCCCTGAGAGAGGACTGCCCCTACCCCGAACTCAGAAGCATCAACCTCGACGACAAAGGGTTTACTGTGATCTGCTTGAATCAACACTGGAGCTGACACAAAGCACTGCTTAAGTTTCTCAAATGCCTCTATGGCCTCAGGTTGCCAATTACTGAACTTCACCCCTTTCTTAGTCATGTCCGTCAACGGCCGAACAAGAATCGAAAAATTCCGAATACATTTTCGATAATAGTTGGCAAACCCAAGGAACCGCTGCAAGGCCTTCAGGGAGGCGGGGCGGAACCAGTCGAGGATAGCCTGAACCTTATCGGGATCCATACGAAACGAGTTGGGAGTCAGGATGTATCCCAGGAAAGGAACCTCCCGGACCCAAAAACAAACTTCTCGAGTTTGACAAACAAATTATTACACCTCAAAATTTGTAAGATTTGTCGCACATGTTTAATGTGTGATGCCCAGTTTTGTGAATAAATTAAAATGTCATCCAGATAGACGACCATACAACGACCAATCAATTCGCGAAAAACATCGTTTACCAGGTTCTGGAAGACCGCAGGCGCATTACACAGCCCAAAGGGCATAACCAGATATTCAAAGTGGCTCTCCGTAGTATTAAATGCGGTCTTCCACTCATCTCCCTCCTTGATACGGATCAGATTATAGGCCCCCCTTAGGTCTAACTTGGAAAACCACTTAGCCCCCTGAACTTGGTTAAACAGATCTGGAATCAACGGTAAGGGGTATTAGTTCCTCACCGTTATTTTATTGAGCTCCCGATAATCAATGCATGGGTGGAGAGTTCCATCTTTCTTCTTAACAAAGAAGAACCCTGCACCTATAGGGGACACAGAAAGGCGAATGTGACCCTTCTTATGCTCTCTGCAATGTATTGCTTCATGGCGGTTCTCTCAGGACCCGATAGATTATAAATCCTGCCTTTAGGAAATTTCACCCCTGGCAATAATTAGATAGCACAGTCATATGATCTATGCGGGGGTAACTTCTCAGACTGGGTCTTGGAGAACACCTCAGCAAAGTCACGAATAAACGCGGGAATCTGCTCAATCTCCACATTACCAAGAACAATTGGAAGACATTTCTTAATACACTGCTCGCCCCACCTAATCAACTCCCCCGAATTCCAATCAAATACGGGGTTGTGTTTCTGAAGCCAGGGCAACCCCAACACAACATCAGCGGGTAAGCCCTCCATGATAAACAATATACATTTCTCCTTATGTATAGACCCAACTAGCATCTCAAGTTCTGGGGTGCAATACTGGATATTGCCCTTGACCAACGGGGTGGAATTAATAGCCACAACCTGTAGGGAATCAGAGAGGGACCTCCAAGGAAGGCCCAGACGCCTAGCGAATGAAGCGTCCATGAAATTGAAAGGCTGATCCAGAATCCACAAATGCACTCCCAGAATCACAGCTGGAAAAATACGAAATGTTTACTGGAAGCAATAGTTTCTTTGACACAATAGGGAATACCTGCTCGCCTAGATGATCTTCCCGGGAGTCACCTAGGCGCTGAAGTTTTCTGGCCATGGCTTCTTTTTGGGACACTGCCGGATGTGATGGCCTTCTCCGCCACAGTAGAAGCACAGACCCTGGGTGCGACGGGAGGTCCTGCGGTCACTGGCAGCACCTGCAGAAGAGGCCCCTACATGCATAGGCTCCTCCAGGGGTAAAGTCACGTAAGCAGGTTCGGGGGTGGAAGCAGAACGGGGAAGAGGCGATAAGTGGGGCAACGGAGAAAGGGTCTGTTCCCGTCGTCTCTCCCTAAACAGTCTGTCTAGCCGCACCGCCAAGGCAAGTGCCTCATCCAGAGTGCCCAGGTTAGGATAAGCCACCAACAAGTCCTTAACATGTTCTGCCAATCCCAGTCTGAACTGGCACCTGAGGGCTGGGTCGTTCCACCCTGATGGAACGCACCATCGGCGAAATTCCGAAGCATAAACCTCTACCTTCCGCTTACCCTGCCTTAAAGTGGTGAGTTGAGTCTCAGCCACCGCCTCCCTATCAGGATCGTCGGAGGAGTCCCAAGGAGACAAAAAATCTGTCAACTGAGGACAATTCAGGTGCCTCTGGGGGTAGTGAGAATGCCCATTCCTGGGGCGACCCTTGGAGTAGGGACATGACAATTCCAACTCTCTGTTCCTCATTACCAGAGGTACGTGGCCGGAGTCGAAAATACAAATGACAGCCTTCCTTGAAAGACAGAAAGGCCTTCCTGTCACCTGAAAATCTATCAGGTAACTGGATGGGGGGTTCCACAACAGGGAGTGGCGATGTCGGGGAACTCCCATCCTGGGGGGTACCCACAGAGGTACTGCTGCTGCACCCTTAATGCCAGATCTTGGATCAACTGGGTAAGTCCATGCATCTGCTCTACCAGCATCGTCATGGGGTCCATGGTGCGTGGAGAGCAGTAATGTATGGCCTGTGAAAATGTCACGTCAGAGGAGGTGCAGTGGGCCCTGACTGCCACCCAGCCCACTGTCCCTTACTACTTGGCGTGCTGCCCTAAATAGCAGACCCCAACTGGACGACAGTCCCCACTCTACAATGTGCAGGGCCGTCAGGGAAACACGAAGTCAACAGTCCGGGTCGATAACGGTAACGGTACGCCAAAGCCACAAATCGGAAAACCAAGAGAATAACGTAAGTCAATCCAAGGGTCAAAACCAGGAGGTAACGCAGTACAGAATCAGAGGACGAGAACGAGGTCAGGAAGCGAGTCGAGGTCAGGGTAACAGAGCAAACAAGCAAATAGGAAACCAGGAGAAACACGAAGGGTAACCTCTCACAGGCAAAGATAATCCAAACTGAGCAGCTTAAACGAGCCGCCCGGACACCGCCCCAGCAGCTGATTGATGTGGCCTCCGGGCTCCTCTATTGGTCGGAGCGACACACCCTCTGAGCTGATTTGAAGCCGAGCTGTCATTCCTATCAGCCAGGCTTCTCCCTGGGCGTGTTCTCCAACTGGAGGGATTAACCCCTGTAGCACCTTGCTCCTCCACGGCAACAACATGTGCCGTGACAGTTTGATTTTGACAAAAATCACCCAAAAATGTACCCTATACATAAGTAGGGGATAGGGCTGTTTGCGGGTTAGATTACATTGGCACTCACAGTCATCGGTGCTCTCATTGTTGCATCACTTCTGGTGCAATGTCTCTTCCAATGTCACTTCCAATTACCATAACTTAGGATCTGAGTCATGCCAACCAGAAGTGACATTGGTTAGTCGCACTCGAAATTATGTCACTCTGTGAATGCCGCATAACATTCAGTTAAATCCTAAAACCCCATAAAAAAGACAATTTAGGGATACAGTTATGGATAGGGACTGGGATTTAATTTAGGAGAACCAGTGTCAAATTGAACAGGGCACTCATATGTTGCTTTAGATCACCATAAGATTCCGCAGGTTACAAAGTCTTAGTGGAAACTGGAGTTTTCTCTGCAGATGTCGTTCAGCTCACTAGTCATACTGTGGGAGGTCGCTGGAGTGATCCTAGGATGTCTCTGGAGCATGATATCACAGGTAAAACTGCAGAGGTTGCCAGCAAAATACTGATTTCTAAGTTTCTGTCTCAAAAAAGTGAAGGTTCTTTTCATGACAAGATATTTTTAGTGTTTTTTAATTACTGCCCCAAATTTTCCTTAAAGCAAGTTATGCTGGAGGTTAGCTGCCCTTGCTGTAGGGAGCTGTAAAATATTGTGCTGTGTATGACAGGACAGGAGCTTCGCTTTTCATAGAGAGGACACGGTATTACTTTCAAATGTCCTTATAGAAAGAATGGACAAGGATCGTCTAATTGTAAAAACTCCTTTAAAAGTTTAAATTCTAAAAGAGTATTTCCAACTTAGCAATTGGCAGATTCCAGTGATTCCAGTGTCTCGTCATCCGTTTTTGACACTTTACATCCATGTTTAAGTGAGTTTTGGAAAGATCTGAGCAAACCGTTATATATGTGCCGCAAACCTGTAACATGCAAAAACCCTGTAAAGTTGTCCAATTTACAAAAACAATTAAAATCAGTAGTCAATGAAATGAAAGAGTATAAAACTGTACTCACGTCCTATATTCCCCAGTGATCCATTGTTGAAGCTCCACAAGTCACTTTAGCCTCTAGCCTTAGTTCACAGGTAAACACCACGTGAATTCACCCTTAGGCCACATCACACGGCCTTATTCTGCCCACGATTGGCGCAGTATCTGCAGGTTGGTATTTGCGTTCCCAGTACGGCCCAATTCCGGCTTGGACAGCAATTACGGTAATCCACTGCTCTCATAGAGAACAGTGGATTCCGTCGCTCCTCCCCGCTCGGCAAATCCGCCGCGGGGGGAGAAAGTGACATGCACATTATTTACGGCGCGGACGCGCCGTAAACAATGCATTGTCTATGGGGCCGGAGCGCGGCGCCCCCGCCGCGCTCCGGCCCCGCTCCCGCCCCTTATTCACGGCGGATTTGTGCGCTCAATACGGCGCACAAATCCGTCGGGAATAAGCCGTGTGAACACGGCCTTTGGCTACATGCACACGATAGAGGACAAAATACTTGTGGGAGTCTAATCAGATTCGGACCAGTATTTTATACCAGGTTTTTCATTTTTTGTACCGCTTCTTGTCCCAGTTTTTTGCCGAGCTTTTGGATTCCATCCATCTCACTCAATTGAACAGTTCTATAATCCACTGTTTTCAAGAAAAATATGGTGGATTACAGAACATGACACGGTTTTCTGATTTGCAATCCGACCTCAGAAAATCTGAGCTGTGTAGACTACAGATCGGATTTTCTATTGAGGTCCATGGGGATGATTTACAGTCAGATTACTGAATCCGCTTAAAAATCTGACATTAAATCCCACAGTAAGTCATGTATATGTAGCCTTAGGGTATGTTCAAATGACATATTTTGAAGCTTATTTTTGTGCGTTTCTTTTGCCGAAATATGCACCACAATAAGCTTCAAACAATGTTCTAAACACCTGTCATTGATTGCAATGTAAATACGCACGGCGTCTATTTTACAAGTTTGTGCCAAGTATTGTGAGATGATTTTACGTAAATTTAAGTGTTTTTTCAATTCTTGAGGCGTTTAGGTGAGTAAAATCCTTTCTGCCACAAGCTGAATCCTTGTGCTCACCTAGTGTAGTTTTCACAGAACAGACCCTGTACAGTGCACAGCATACAGGACCCTGTCCCTCTACATCACCTGCCAGATCCTCTGTCCTTAAGTCACCTCCCCAGATCTGCTGACTCTGTGTAACCTCCCCAAGTGCATACTTTCAATGTGAGGCAGCTTCCTTCTTGTACACCTTCTATTTCCCAGCATGTAAGTGCCAGAAAAAAGTGACCGGCCACTTTTTTTTAGGAGCGTACGTTACGGCGGGAAATAGGACAATGATGGTTTTACACAGTAATTAATGACTGCTGGACTTGTACAATGATTTTAGCGTATTTGTGGGCCAAAGTGGACCCTGCAAATACACTGTGTGAACATACTCTTAGGGTTACGGGTAGGGTAGGGTAGGGGTTGGAGTACAATATATTATACTACATATACTAGTATATGCTTTATAGTGTAGAGTTGAAACAAGAAGTTTACATACACTGTATAAAAAGACACATATGCATGTTTTTCTCATTATCTGACATGAAATCAGAATAAACCTTACCTGTTTTAGGTCCATTAGAATTACCAAAATTATTTATATTTGCCAAATGCCAGAATAATGAGAGAGATAATTTTTAAGGCATTTTTATTACTTTCTGCAAAGTCAAAAGTTTGCATACACTGGGATTACTATGCCTTTAAGCAATTTGGGACAGCCCATATGATGAAGTCATGTCTTAGGAAGCTTGTGGTTTATTTGCAACATCTGAATTAATTAGAGACACACCTGTGGATGTATTTTAATTTCCACCAGAAACACACTGCTTCTGTGTGTAACATCATGGGAAAGTCTAAAGAAATCAGCCAAGAAATGAGGAAGACAATTGTGGACTTGCACAAGTCTGAATCATCCTTGGATCCAATTTTCAGATACCTGACGGTGCCTTGTTCATCTGTACAAACAATTACAAACAAGTACAAGATAGGAGTGTCCAGCCATCATACTGCTCAGGAAGGAGACGGGTTTTGTGTCTCAGAGATGAACGTGCTTTGGTCCGACATGTGCATATAAAACCAAGAACAAAAGTAAAAGACCTTGTGAAGATGCTGTTGGAAGCTGGTAAGATTGTGTGGCATTATCCACAATGAAATGAGTACTGTATCAACATGGGCTGAAAGGCCACTCTGCCAGGAAGAAGCCATTACTCCAAAAGAAACATATAACAGCCAGATTAATGTTTGCAAATACACACAGGAACAAAGACCTACATTTTTGGAGACAAGTCCTGTGGTTTGACAAAACTAAATTTGAATTGTCTGACCATAATGACCATTGTTACATTTGGAGGAAAAAGGGAGAAGCTTGAAAGCCTAAGAACACCATCCCAACTGTGAAACACCGAGGTGACAGAATCATTTTGGGGGGTTGTTTTGCTGCAGGAGGGACTGGTGCACTTCACAATATAGATGGCATCATGAGGAAAGAAGATTATGTGCCAATACTGGAGCAACATTTCAAGACATAAGCCAGGAAGTTAAAGCTTGGATGGAAATGGGTCTTCCAAATGAACAATGACTCAAAGCATACTGCTAAACTGGTTACAAAGTGGCTTAAGGATAACTAAGTCAATGTTTTGGAGTGGCCATCACAAAGCTCTGATCTCAATCCTATTGAAAATGTATGGACAAAGCTGAAAAGGCAGGTGCGAGCAAGGCAAACAAAGATGGCTCAGTTACACCAGTTCTGTCAGGAGTAATGGGCCAAAATTCATACAGTTTAAGGGCAATGGTACCAAATAGTAATGAAATGTATGTAAACGTTGACTTTGCAGAAAGTAATAAAAATGCCTTAAATATTCTCTCTCTCATGATTCTGGCATTTGGCAAATATAAATAATTTTGGTTCCTAATTGACCTAAAACGAGTAAGGTTTATTCTGATTTCATGTCAGATCGTGAGAAAAACTTGCATTTGTGTCTTTTCATATAGTGTATGTAAGCTTCTGGCTTCAACTGTATATACTATATAGTATAGTACAATGATGGCAAACCTTCTAGAGACCAAATGCCCAAACTGCAACCAAAAATTCCCTTATTTATCGCAAAGTGCCGACACAGCAATTTAACCTGTATACTGCAGTTTTAGTTTAGTTTGCTGCCCTGTTTTACGGACCACACACCCACTTTCACAGGCCCCTCGTCACACTCATAAATCATAATCGTCACTTAAAAAAGAACAATTTTTATATTACTAAAAGTCAAAACTTTTTTTTACTTTCCTGTCCATGGAGTTGGGTGAAGGTTTTATATTTGCGGGATAAGTTTACAACTAAAACGCAGCCCTGGCACAAATCCCCACCAGGCCACATAAAATATCCACCTCCCCACATATAATATCTCCTTATCCCACCAGGCCACAATCAATATCCGCCTACATGTTTTCTCTTGATCATGCACCTCAACACTAAAATAAACACTATGGGCCACATGTATGAAAACTGTCTAGGTCTAAAACTCACTTTGTTGCCCATAGCAACCAATCAGAGCGCCCCTTTAATTCCATATAGTGCTCTGGGAAAATGAGAGGGGCGCTCTGATTGGTTCTATGGGAAACAAAGTGAATTTTAGACCTAGACAGTTTTCATACATGTGGCCCTATAATCACAAACAAGAAAGTAGTGAAACCCCTAACTCAGGGTCAGAGACAGTTGTGCACTCACTGTTACATTCAGGGACAAGTGTACACTGCCACTATCACTGATATAATCTACAATACTGATCCAGCACAGAAGCAAAATAACTCCTGACATCCAAGGACTCACTGCAAACGTCTTCCATGATGAGTGGTTCTCTTCCTCTTTTCTTCTTCATCCAACTCACACCACCATAACTTCACCTGCTCACAACTCATCCCTGTAGAATTTACAACACAAACATCTGAGACTACTCATTTTTCTATCATCTTCTCAACTGTGCCCCCCCATCTATGTACAAACTCCCCATCCATAGTGTCCCAAATTGTAATAATAAACCTCTTGGTGCCCTGGTAGGTAGGTAACATTGTAGCTAGGTCTACAGGCCTCATTGGAAGTAGGTATATAGGCCCCCTTAAGTAGTTATATAGGGCTTCTAGTATGTAAATAGGTATATAGGTCCCCCTATTGTAGATAGGTATATAGGACCCCCAGAAGGACCCTCCCTCTCACTTGTGCATTGCCCTGCAACAGTCCCTCTGTGGCCAACTCGCATGCCTGGGCCTGCATCCGGGGGCCCCACAAATGTCGGGGCCTGCACGGTGAGAAGGAGGGTCTGGACCCACCAGAAAACTATGTTTTAATTATAGAGACAGACCTAAGACCTGTTCCGTGTATATATTCTTAATTGTGGGGATGGTCCCTTACACCTACAGGACAGGGTCTCACTGCCTTTAGTAGTGATGCAGGGCCCTTGCAAACCCTTGATTTGTGGGAGGAAAGGAACCATCCTTGAAACTAAGAATGTATCTCTGGAGCCTTGCCACAGCACCCGACGAACCCTATTACTTACAATGGGTCCATCAGGTTTTCGTCTTGGTGTCCATAGACAGCAAAAATAGCGCAGATTTCTGTGCTATTTTTTTTCCATCATCATCGACTTTCATCACTGAACAGCATTGAGGACAACTGGTCCCTCGTCCAGTATAAATGCTACCTGGCCCATACAAGATGATGATGCCTGTGCCTGGTGGTATGCCCCACATTGGAGGAGGGCTAAGAGTTGCAGTTTGTGTTTTTTTAAGAATTTTTTTTTTATTTTTATTATTATTATTATTTTATGTTGATTATTGTGTCCCCTGTTATTTTCTTGGTTCCCCATGTAACTGGGGCTGGTATATTAGCTACATTCCCAATTATAGGTAAAATACAGGGGAAATACAACCCCCTGCACTGACTGCAAAGCTCTTCTGGGTCTGTTAAGACCCAGCAGCTCATGCAGATACCTAGCCCTGGAAGTTGTCATGATCACAGGTAAACATCACGAACACAGATCGGTGGATTCTCTGGGTCAACGCAAGAGATGATTTTGAGCCACGCCGGGGTCTTAGGATCCTCACGGTACTCACCAGAGCCATCTGCAAGGTGGGATGGACTTCGCTGCGGGAGAATCCCATGTTGCTACCCCTGATGTGGATGCATGTGGTGACAAAGAAGCTGCAGCATGGTACAGAAGGAGCAGGCGGAA
The DNA here is from genome assembly GCA_025379985.1 of Phyllomedusa bahiana. Taxonomy (NCBI): domain Eukaryota; kingdom Metazoa; phylum Chordata; class Amphibia; order Anura; family Hylidae; genus Phyllomedusa; species Phyllomedusa bahiana. Next base: position 26,904 of record JAODAL010008851.1, on the reverse strand, counting down.
GTATAGTCGGGTCACTGGCGGAAAGGTGAGGGCAGGCAGCAGGCAAAACGGAATCAGGTCACACGCAGAAAGATCAGGGCTAGTGGAAGGCAGAGAATAGTCAAAGTCCAAATGCAAGGGATCAGATACCAGGAATAAGAAACATAATAAAGCACAAACTAGCAGAAGCACACCAAAGAACTGAAAGGGAGTGCTGGGGGAAGTTCCTAATAAAGGTTCCAGGGACCAGTGATTGGTAATCAGCGGTGCCCTCGCCCCTTTAAATTTTAACGGACAGACATTGAGAGCAGAGCAGGAGGAGGAAGAGGTGAGTAACACAGGCTATTGAACGCAGACATGAGCACTTCCGCGGTCCAGAATGTGGACTGTGGCGCGTATCGTGACGGTGGTCACTTGAACACCAGCGCCAGAAAACCAGGAGACTTCCTGCTAATGAGTATATACAGTGAAGCTAGGGACAGTAATAATCCTTCCCTGCTGCCTTAGTCAAGAGCTATGCTGACAGCCAGCTCTCCATTCATGAAGCTGCCCAATTAGTGTACCGCTGCTTATTTGCACTGTTGTGCACGTCTATCTATGGAATGTGCAGCGCCTGACGTGTAATGGCAGCATGCGAGTGTCAAGTAGTTAAAGACGTTCCCTCCTGAACCTTATTTGACCGTTTAAAATGTGGTGTCACTAGAGCTCTATACTGAGGGGTCACAACCTCCATCTTTCTCCTAGCTGTACCTCTAGCTATGCAGACAAGCATTCTCTTTGCTTTACCTTCTGGCTGGCTGCACTGGTAATTCATTTTGAAGCTGTCAGTAATCAGAACCCCTAAATCCTTCTCTTCTGAAGTCCTGGCTAACACAGAACTGTGGATACGATACTTAGAAGAGTCTTTCTCTCCAAGGGCAAAAGTAAATTAAACAGGTACTATAAACTGAGAACAAGAACACATTGAGTGCTAGTGATGACCAGCAGAGGGCAGTGCCAATGTGGACAATACACTTACACAGAAAAATTAGTATTAACAGAAAGAGAGTTGTTGAGTTTATGTGTAGTTGATTGCATTGTACAGAGCTGTATTACTTTCCATTTAGTGGGCAGCATATGAGATTTTAAGACAATCAAAAAATTAGATTTGGTCTCATTTTCAATTCAGTTGTTTTTCTGCTTTTTTAAATTGATGTATTTTAATATGACACATACTTATATATGATTTTTAATTTCTATCTTACATCTGATTTTCAATGTTTATCTTACACTGCTCCTCACTGAAACAGTATTGGTCCCTTTAAAGTGAGTTCAGAGTTTCTTGGCAATAATGGGCGACAAGTATGATCTAGGCTCAAAGGGTGACACGTATGAACGAGACTGTGTTAGAAGCCCGTTCGCTCTATTTTTAACCAGGCGCACTCCAATAGCAGGTGCGTTAGAGAACGCCTGTGGCACTTTGTAATGCGCCTGAGATCGGGGGGCGTGCGGGAGCTGTGTCGCTCTACAACCATACGAAGCTACAGATTTATAGCTTCAGTACGGCAAATCCAGGCGCATTTCTGCTGGAAGAGGTAAACCACTTTTAAAGTGGTTTACCTGAGCTAGAAGTGTTGCTTTGCAGCTAGAAACCATATAATCCAATGTTCCGTATTAGTGACTGGATGGTAGCTAACTCAAAATACAGTTTGCTAAAAGGCAATTAATTACCATAATTTTACCAATCACCACCCTAACTTGTCTCAAGCTAAAACAACTTTTATTGAAGTGCTTTTACTACCTATTCAATATATTAAAGTAGATCAACTTTGCTATGCTGTTAACCCTAAATCCTTATGGTAATCAGTTTCTCCTATAGTGCCTGCAGTAACACTAATCTAGGGTGCACGCTGGCTTAAAGGAGTTTTATCGTTTGAGCTGTTCGTGCTGTTCTGCTAATTCTCTGACATTGAGTTTGAAATCCAGAGGCGTGTCTCTCCTCTCAGCAGGCATGTCTCTCCTCCCAGGAGGCGTGTCTCTGCTCACTGAAGACCTGTGACATTATCATTCTGGGTTAGGCAGTAGAAGCAGAAGGGTGTCTGGATATAACAGCTCTGTAGCTCCTGCATGCTTATGTCTGCAGACTTCAGGCACCACAAGCTCCAGCAAGCACCTGTTATATCTCTTAGTTTACACACACATTGCACTGAAAGCCAGCAGCTGTTACTTCTAGTGGTGTTCACCCAAATTGTACTGACAACAGGCAGAGATCTTTACTCAACTACAAATGTCAGCTTCAAGTAAAGATCTCTGCTTGCTGTCAGTAACATGTGAGTGAAAACAATGGGGGGAGGGAGAAGCAATCAGCTTTGCGCCCAGACCCTGCACAACCTGTAACACCCTTGGGCTGGTAGTGCAGTGGTAGCGTTTTAGCTTTACAAGGAAGGGGTTTGGAGTTCTAGTCCCTCACAGTGTTTTTTTTCCCCCCCTAAATTCTACACATATGTAGAGAGACCTAAAATATATATGTCAATCTCTATAATGATATATATATATACATATACATAGCTCCCCTGTATCATGTCTCATACCCCAGAGTATATGCATTGTATCACATATGTTGGAAGTGCTTGGTGTGACTACTGTGAGGACGGGACACTATATAGGGGAGCTTTGTGTATATAAATAAAATTATAGATGTCTACACATATATTTTCATATATTTACATATGTGTACAATTTATAAAAGAAAATAAAAAAAAACTACTGATGGGGCTTGTACTCCTAACCTCTCTCTTACAGAGCGGATCAGCTAAGCATTAGACTACACAGACAGCTTGTACAAAGACTGTGTTGAATCTTTATGTTATACAATACAGATGATGATGTCATAAGGAGGCGGGGCTTGCATTAGATCTGAGGAACAGAACGCCCTCTTTTCAAAGTTGCAGCTTAAGGACTGGACCTGTAAGGAGGTGAATCGACCTCTTGGCAAAAGCCCCTTAAACAGGCAGTCATTTGCCAGATCATTCACCCTAGAGCTGGGAGATGAGCATGCAGCCAGCAGACCTTGGTTTCACTATCGATTTTAACAGCTCACAGGGGAGTAAACACAGAGTATGCAGGCAGCCAATCACAGCGCAGGGGGCGGGACCGGGGCGTTTCCTGTTTAGGGGCGTATCCCAACAGGTTGAATGAAATGTCAGCCACCCAATCACAGTGCAGGTGGCGTGTCTAGGGGCAGGATCCGACCAGGGGGCGTGGCCGACCAGCAACAGCAGAAATAGAACACAGATTTACAGAAAAGCTAATATCTGCTAAACCAAGTAACTGGGGTAATGCAACCCAATTACAAAAGTGCTTATTTTTACTGTCCCCATAATCTGAGACATGATCTTTGTAACGATAAAACCCCTTTAAACCTAAAATAAAATTTGCCTGTTCCAGCAGTAATGCTCTTAGTTTCGGCATCCTCCCGTCATAAATGTGTAGAATCATACGGTTGTGGTGCTACACACCCCCAGAAAGCCCCCACATCTTGGGTGCATTACAAAATGCGCCTACTTTTGGAGTGCATCTTCTCATATATCTAGAGAACACCAGGATACTGGTGCAGCCCCGTACATACATGTCGCCCCAAGACATCTATTTGTATATTAATTGCATATATTCATATGGAATTTTAAAAATGTTTTCCAGCTGTTAATGTATGTTCTGGAAACCCCCCAAAAAATAATTAGCACATCCAGAGAAATGAAGTAAGTGCAGGTTCATGTTGCCATTGACTGAGATGCAAACACAAACAAGTAATTGTGGGTGCTAAGAAACATAACTGGCAGAATTGACTTTATATCAAGATAACACTAGTTTAATAGGGACTTATCCCTTTATATATCCAGGTATACACAACAAATAATATAGGGAACAGAATGACATCCCTACTGTGTCTGAGGACTTGCTGTGTGTGGTTGAGCATACTAGCCCACACTTTATCCCCATCAGGAAACGCTATCCGTGACTATCAACACCATCAGGTGTTCCCCCACTGATTAATCCTATACCTGCGAGGAATAGCGTCTGAGTTGTAAAATTGATATTTGTGTCTGGTACAGTCTAACCATCTTTGTGGATGTTTCCACCTGGCTTATTTAATTAAAGGGGTTTTGCCACGATCTCATTTCATACCTCCTGCATCCAGCTCTTCAGTTCTGTGTGCTCAGAAGAGGGTGTGTGTGATTTGTTTGAATTACATTGCTCCTACTTCATATCATACGTCTCACTCTGTAGTTAAATATATCCCCGGTTACCTCTTCGTGGCTAGGTTTTTAGGATTCCCCAATCCCAATATGCTCAATCTTCATATATGTATAGAAAGCCACAATATTATAACCTTTTTCTTCCTTTTTAATCAGTGCAAAATATATTCATTATAGTACAATGGACATTATTTAAGAATATAAATAGGTAACCGTTACCGGGTAGAGTGCAAAAAGTCCAACCTTCTAGTCCATGCAGACTTTTTCACAGGCTCAAACCTGCTATTCCTCTGAGTGTGTAGCCTCCATCACCTCCGTACTCGTTTACACCTGCTACGTTTCGGGGTCCGCCCCCTTTGTCAAGCATGTAAACGAGTACGGAGGTGATGGAGGCTACACACTCAGAGGAATAGCAGGTTTTAGCCTGTGAAAAAGTCTGCATGGACTAGAAGGTTGGACTTTTTGCACCCTACCCGGTAACGGTTACCTATTTATATTCTTAAATAATGTCCATTGTACTATAATGAATATATTTTGCACTGATTAAAAAGGAAGAAAAAGGTTATAATATTGTGGCTTTCTATATATATATGAAGGTTGTTTGAATTACATATCATGTGACCCAGCAGGATGACATCATCTCTCTGTAGTCAAAGAAATGTCTGTTTATGTAAAGCATTGTGAGTAGCTGAGAGGTAAAGTTTTTGCCTCCAGGCACAAGGGTCCTAGGTTCAAATCCCTGCAGGAACCAAACCTGTTTTTTTTCTCTTTATTAATGCACATACCTCGTTCTTTTTTATTTATTTGCACTGTTTGACTAATTACTAAGGAGTACAAAGGACAGGAGTAGAGCGACAGCACCTGGGGTTTGAACACTCAGTAGCTGCCAGAGAGGAGAAGTGATGTCTGAGCATATCTGGCCAGGAGTGAGGAGCTCTCAGCCCTGGTTGTATCCCCTGGAGAAGAGCTGTAAACAATGCATTAGTAAAGGAGCAGCTAAATCAAAAACGGTGCCGAATTTTTAATAATAATGAATGGTGAAAATGTTTGTTATTTCATTTAGAAGGTTCCCACGTCGATTTTATTTTGTGGAAAAACCCCTTTAAGTGTATTTCATTTTTCTCTAAAAGTGATGCACTGACTGTGAGGGTCCATTATTTTTTAATGGTTTCTTGACCCATATGTTGACAATAAGCTATTCCCTGAAAACTATCTAATAACAGCTATTTAGGGTCTACATATATTGTGGGGTTGCCCTTATCAAGGCAGCTACCCCGCTAAAGGTCTCTAGGGTGACTAGTCAGTAGGGACATAGTATGTACATCATTCTGTTCCTTGTATTATTTTTTGTATATACCTGGGTATATAGAGGGATAAGTCCCTATTAACAAACTAGTCTTATCTTGATATAACAATTTTTAACGTCAATTAAAAGTTATATTTTATTAAGTTTGAATTTTTTGGATTTAGTTTTCTGTATATTTTCTGGCCTTCGATGTACAAACTTTTTTAGAATTAATAAGTGCTAAGAAATATGCATTATTTCTACTTTTTTAAATTACATCACTGCCATATTAACAATACTCTGTTTTTATATAAAGTTAAATTGGGCTCATACGATTGTGATCAAATAATGTGAGCCCAGTTGACATTAGCAGATGTATATCATTGGTATGGGTATCATATAGGAAAAAAATCATTTTGGTTGGTGTGGGGTCATCCTCATGCATAAACTTACAAGCCCACGAAACAACTAAATCCCTTCTACTATGGATCAATACATAGTTTATTAACACATAACTTTTATTTCAATTGTTAAAATGGAGCATGAAATCCTGCTAAAGCCAGGGTAATTAGAGAGCCTAATAGGAGCACTGTGATTTCACTCTGTAAAGGATATTGCAACATTGTCTCTTCTTGTTTATTAGATATTAATCTTATCGTTCTATGAAAACAATAGCCCATTAGGGACCACTCTAATCTTGCCTCGGAGTATCATAACTGACTGCTATATACTAAGTAGCTGCAGCAGTGACAGGAGTAGAAAGAAGAAAAACAGAAGGCCGATGTAGAGTGAAGACGGCACACTTCTGGATCCCAGGTGAAGGAAGAGGCGAGTATAATTGTTTTACTTTAAATATGCAGCAGAATGATAAAAAATAATATATAAAAAATTGACAAAACAAATTTTAATAGGGACAAAAGTAATCAATTGTGTTCCTAAGGATGAGTACTTCTCAAGTAATCCCTAAATTGTGATCAAAAGTGTTAAAGAAAACCTTCACATCCAGGCTTGCTTGTTTAGTGGTATTTATTATATTGACCTTGTGTATATTTCTCTCTGTGTCTTTCTTGTCCTTCAGATAAGATTGTAAAGACTGTACACACAACGCAAGGACTTTGTCAATACATATATTGACTGTGTCATATTATCAGTGGGTTTTGTCTGTTTAAGAACCATGGATAGAGCATAGAATGTTGCTATGTGTCCCGGTCCATGCCGCGGTCCCCGTTCTCGGCTACAGACATGACTGTGCTCTTGCTTTTGTCGTGTCCTTACGCCGCCATCTTTGCTGCGAACTGCGGATGTGCCCATGCTCCTGTCGCAGCAGCGATAGCACTGGAACTGTGAAGCATAAGAAAAGGAATAATTTCACATTCGGGAGCAGCGAAACATTTTATAGAGCAGCATGAAGGCTCAATGGAAAGCTTTTGCTGCTATGCTATAGAGAAAGTGCAAAAACCCAGGGATGGAAGTGATTGGCAACGACAGGTGCGTTTGCGGGAAGCGCATTGGATTTATGCACTTGAAACCCGAGCTCCACAAGGGTTAAATGATAGAAATGACCTTGCATATATATATTAAAATATAGATGAGAGAAGTGAATAAGAAGCTGATAGTTCCAGTATTAGAGACAGATCAGGTATTTGGTGTATATTTTATAATTTGTTTTTAATCAAGGGAAATGACGTCCATAGGGGGCGGTAACTATATCCCTGCGTCATTATATAAGTAAGATTTGTTAAGTGTATATTGTCACTGTGAGCAAAGGCTTTGCAAACAGCCCGTAACGCGTTGGTGTGTTTCCAGTGTAACCTCTGCATTTTTGTACAAGAATAAAAGCAGCATTATTTTTGCATCGATACGCTGGCCCTTTTTTCATTTTATTGATTGCACTGTGAACTCACCTGTCTCTACTACCTGCTTACCCGTTTGCGGTTGCTGTGTGGCTTCTCCACCATCATGTGGCTGCTTGCCTATTTCCACTTGCTCTATAGAGAAGTGCCACCACATCCTCCTCAGTGTGCAGCGGGGCTTCCTCTGCCAATTCCCTTCCACCTGTGCAGTTAGAAGCCTGCTCCTTCACACACTCCCTGCCTGATTCTTGTTGTGTTTGTCAGTGGTCTGTTATGTTAGTGTTGAGTCAAATTGTTCTTATCTGATTTGATCGAAGAATCCAGTGTACACTGTGTCTTTATTCTCGATCTTGGGAGAAGGAGTACGTGTTAGAACAAACCTGCCGCAACAGTGTGTCTAGTTGGAATTAGTGCGTTGTTGCTGTCTTTGTGGGATCCTGCATATTGTTTGTTGGTCTGCTGCCATGTGTGTCTATGAGTTTCCCTGTCATGTTCTTCCTGCATGTTGTTCGTTGGTCTGCTGCTATGGGTCTGTCTGAGTCTTTGTCTGTGAGTTTCCTGGTCATGTTCTTGTGTCTGAGTTCGTGCCATGTGTCTGCCATTGCCTTATCAGTTTGTGCCTTAGTTCCTGGCCAGTGTCCTAGCTTGTGTCTCTGCTTTGTTTCCGGTAATGTTGTGTTGTGTCCTGTTTTAGTTCCTATTTATGTTTTTCACCTTGGCCTCCATCTAGCATTCCAATTTGGTATCTGTTTGGCCTTTATGTCTGTTATGTTTTGTGTCTTGTCTGTTTAGTTCTGTACCTGCACATCTAACACCTAGTCTGCTGTTTCTTGCCCCTATTCCTGTTTGGTGCCTAGCATTGACACTTCTGACCTGTCTGGTCAGCTGCCACTGCCAGGGACAGCTCTGAGGTCGAACCTGACAGCCATCAGGGAAGCCATCCTTACATCAAACGGTCTGTGAAGATGCCTGATGGCCGCTGTGTTACACCCCCTTGTAACAAGCCCAAGTCCACTACCCGCTTTACCTGCCCACCCGTTACAGTAGGATCAGGCCATGGACTCCACTGACTTTTTGCCCTCTGTTATCTTGGTCTATGTGTAGGTCTTTTTTTTGGAGGTTCCTTTGTGTGTGTGTGTAAGTGTTTTTCCTGTTTTTTCTTTTGCAGGTCTATTTTGGTGTTGCAGCTCCTGGCCACCCACTGGCTCACGGCCTCGCCCTGAGCATTTGTGCCCCCCTGGACTGATGACCTCGCCCCGAGTGTCTGGGCCCCACTGGTATGATGACCTAGTCCTGAGCGTCTGTGCCCTCCCAGCTGATGGCCTCGCCCTGAGCGTCTGCGCCCATCCCCCGGCTGACAACCTCGCCCCGAGCTCCCCTACGTGTCCTCTCTAGTGCCCCGTTTGTTCCAACACAATATCAGCAGCACTCTACAAGCACTAAAAACAGTCAAAGTGGACATAGGAATTTTTGGGAAAAGCATTTCTGCTACTATTGAATATATAGAAACTTTGAGGTTCTTAGTCTACATTTTTTTATCAAAACTGTAAATGCCCACCTACCAACGGCAAGGTTACCTCAATCTAGATGGGAACCTACTCTATTTATTACTCTCCCTGAAATGTGGAGGTCTGAACAGACACCAAGAGAGGTAACATATAGTGTAGGTTCCCATATGGATTGAGGTAACCTTGCCATTGGTAGATGGGCATTTACAGTTTTGATCAAAAATGTACAAGCGTTTTAGTAAGGTTCTTGTGAGCATTTTGAACAAAATACAGCAATTCTAGTATTGTTTTTATTTTTTACAGTGGTCTTCGTGCAGTATAAATGGCATGCTACCTTTACTCGGCAGGTCGAAATAGTTTCACCCAATTTGTATTTTTTTATGTTTTAGTATTTTTACGCAATAATTCCTTTTTTATTAAAAAAGGAAAACATGTTTTTGCATCGTCATAGTCTGAGAGCCATAGCTTTTTTATTTTTCTGTGTACAGTAGGGGCTTGTTTTTGGTGGAATACGTTGATATTTTTATTGGTACAATTTTTTGGGGGACAAGGCTTTTTGATCATCTTTAAATCCATTTCTTGGAAGGTAGGGTGAAGAAAAAACTGCAATCCTACTAGTGTTTTGGTCCTACAAAATTGTAACAGAGGAAGGAAGACTAAGGAGAAATTGGAGATATCTGAGGAAAACACAAGAACGAGATGATTCATGGCCTTTTGAACAGTATCCTGACACCCAAGACAATGAGGCAGCAAGTACAAGCCAAGAACCAACAGGTACTGCTGACCATCATTGTGAGGATTCTGGCCAGAGGCAGGTAACATCAGAAGGCAGATTACCAGATACAGAAGAACAACAAGATGTAGACAGTGACACTTCTTATGTTACTAGAGCTGCAAGAATGATCAAAAAGCCTGCCCACCTCAAGGATTATATCTAACTGTAATGCATTATAGTTGTCTCTAACTTGGTCATGTTAAATTTTCAATATTCTACCAGTTCAAAGAGAATAGATGTAGCAATATGTTTTATGCTGTGTGGCCTCTAGGGGCCTCACTACTAGTATGTGTGTACTATAATGCCATTGCAACTTGTTGGTTTAGTGGTCAGGGACCTGATAAAATACATATGTAATGGCAGCTAACACCTCATGTAGTGCCTAAAAACATCCTCTGAGTGTGACCCATCATAAGCAACAACTAACAGAACACCACTCCTTCACACCGTTCTGTTTAGCAGCTCACTCAACATTCAATACCATCTAAAGGCCCTCTGGTGGCTACCATTACACTTATGTAGTCCCCAGTGTAATTGAACTTGACACCTCTGCTGTCATGTCTGAAGAGGTGCAGTAGGCACTGACTGCCACCCAGCCCACTGTCCCTGCCTACTTGGCATGCTGCCCTAGATGGCAGACCCCAACTGGACGACAGTCCCCACACTACTACTTGCAGAGCCGTCAGGGGAATGCAGAGTCAGACAGTCCGGGTTGATACAGGTACTGGTACGTCAAAGCCACGAATCAGAAACCAGGATAACAATGGGAAACAAGCCAAGAGTCAAAAACACAGGAGGTCATGCAGTACAAAATCGTAGGATGGAAACGGAGTCGAGGAGCAAGCCGAAGTCAGGATATCAGGAGTAACAAACAAATGAGGAATACAGGAGAAGCACAAGAGAGAACCTTTCTCAGGCAAGGACTGACAGAAATGAGCGAGTTTAAATGAGGAACCCAGAGCCCGCTTCCGCAGACGATTGGTGCGGCCCTCCGGGCCCTCCTACTGGCCAGTGCCACACCCTCTGACCTGATTAGGAGCTGAGCTGTCACTCCTAGGTAAATCAGCCCAGCCTCTCCCTGGGTGTGTCGCCTGGCCAGAGGAATTAACTCCTGCGGTGCCTTGCTGCTTCACAGCGGAAACATGCGCCTTGACACCTGCCCTATAATGTTGCTTTTTATATCACCATTGGTTTGTAAATTATGGTGGATGGAAGAACTTATTAAAGCTGTGACTGACCCCTTTCCAACAAGAAATCTGTGCCTGACTCTTTATTTACTGATTTACTGTTAAAAAGCAGGAGGGCAGTTTGTTTAGTATAGGTTAAACTATGTCTCCACATTCATAGTAACAACTGGGTGGACACAGAAAAAAAACATCCTTACCATAATCATCTATCTGGTATCTTCCTCCTACTTTGTACTTCATACAGTAGGTATTTGTGGATGTTTTTAGACATCACTGCAATTTATTGATTTATTATGTTGCTTGCATAGATAGCCTCATCATATTCCGCAGTGCAGTACAGAAATGATCACCATTCACATCAGTTCCTGTCCCTAGCAGGGCTCACAATCTTATTCCCTATCTTAGATCCTTGTGACTTAGCAGTAAAATGAAAATGTAACTTGCTTTAAGTAGTTCTGCAATTTATACCGATGACAGTGTGGAGGAAGTACATTCCACTCTTTAAGCATACTTCTAACTTTAGCCGGCGGCTTGTGCGAAGGGAAACAGATATATCACTGTGATGCTCTGGACTGATTCCAGAATGTTAATATTGTAACATCCTTGGAAAGCTCCCTAGGTCACATTTCTGATTGCTTGGCCAACCACTTAAATTAGGATACGAATGACCCACTGTATGTGTTATGTATAGTAGTTGCTTTTCATTCTGATACATGTTTTGAGCGTGATGAAGATAATTGCGATATAAATATTCACTTCTTAGTAACCTAAGATTACCTTTATTGAAAGTTCAATAAAAACATGATTAAAACATCCAAAAATCATGATAGTTTACGCGTTTCAGGCTAGCTCTTCAGCCCTTAGTCATAACGTTACGTCTAAGGGCTGAAGAGCTAGCCTGAAACGCGTAAACTATCATGATTTTTGGATGTTTTAATCATGTTTTTATGGAACTTTCAATAAAGAGTAAACCTGCTATTTTTTGACAATATCCTGTGTACATGGGAATTCAAGTCTGCAATTTGCTTAATCTCCAGCCGGATGATTTCCTCTGCACCATGCCGGGATTAATGGAGGACATATAAACCCCCTACTATCCGAGGTGTCCGGTGAGCTGTACTCTAATTTTCTTTTATATGTAACCTAAGAATAGCATTGAGGTTTACATCTGTGAAGTACATCCAGCATTTGTAGATTTTATATGCTGTACAGTTCCCCCATTTCAGCACAAGACTGTGTTTTAAGGAACACAACGGGCAATCCTCTATCCCAGGCTTGTATGTTATGTGCTCATGCCATTATCAAAAAACAGTGTGTCAACTTTTTATTTTTTGTCTACCATTTTCCCTCCTATTATTATTAAAAAAAATCTAATGTAAAAATGACTTATAAATAAAGCCTTATGTATTATCACTGAAAAAGGACAAAAAAATTAATACAATAACCGAGTGTGAGAAAGTGTTATAACGTTAAAACCAATATGTACTAGACAAAATGAAAATGTACCTGTTCATGAAGGGAGTGATTGCACTGGTCTCAAACTGGTTAACCCCTTACCCCTGCAGCCAGTTTTCACCCTCCTTACAGAGCCCATTTTTTTAAAATCTTGCATGATAATTTATGTGAGAATAACTTTTTGATATTTTTACCTATCCAAGTGATTCAGAGCCTGTTTTCTCATGACACATTGTGCTTTAAGGTTGTAAGAAATTTTGGTCCATGCAATCCTTGCTTATTTAAAGGGAATGTGTCATCAAAAAATAACTTATTGTTTAACTCACATTTTTATGTTAAACACATTTTTAAGGAATTTTTGGTTATGGTTTTTTTTTTTTTTTTATTATTTTCCATATCACTTTCAGTATTTTTTTTAATAATTCTTCAGTACTGCAGTTTTCACTTTGGCCACTAGGCCTAATAATCGTCTGACACTTCCTTTTCTGTTTAGATAACTTTTCAGCAGTGTGCTCATTATCAGTAAAAGCAGGGTCAAACTGAAGGAGACACCATTGTGTACAGATAAAACAGAATCCACCAGTCACAAGAGGAGATGTCCAGCCCCCCCTTTCTCCCCTCCCTTCACAGTGAAAACTTCCTATACAAGTCTATGGAAAAAAATCTTTTCTTAAGAATCCTATGTGCATGATCCCTGCTGTAAAGTATCTTTTCCGACTGCTGTTAAAGCAGTGCAAGTAAGATTGTCTTCCCACAGGTTTATATATAGACGGCCGTATTGAGAAATTTTACAATCAGGAAATAAAAAACGATTGAGAGGAAAAGAATATGGATCAGGGGCTTGTTTTAATAAGGAAAAAAAAAATTGGCGACAGATTCCCTTTAAGAAAAACATGAAAATGTCATGAAAATTTAGAAAAATTTGCAATTTTCAAAAAATGTTCTGTGTATAAGAAAAAAGTTATTCCACACAAAAATAGTTTAGACTAGCGTCTACCATATGTCTACTGCATGTTGGCATTATTTTCTAAATGTCTTTTTATTTTTTTTACGACTCTAGGGAGCTTAGAAATTTAGTTGTAACTTTTTCAAGAAAATTTGAAAAAGATTTTTTTAGGAACCAGTCCAGTTCTGACATGGCTTTGAGGGACCTGTATATTTATTGCACTGTAATTGACTCCATCTAAGAAACTACATCACTTAAAGTATTCAAAGCAGCATTTAAGAAGTTAACTAACCCAATAGGTGTTTCAAACAAATGAAAGCAAAGTGGAGGTAACATTTTAAAATTTCACTTTTTATTTGCTGATTTTCAGTTATTATCCATTATTCACTGGAACCCTGTAAATGACAGTAGTGAAATGCAACTCAATATTGATTCCCCAGTTCTGCCATTTTTAGAGATATCCCATTTGTGGCCTTAGTGCGTTATTTGGCTCAACCACAAGTCTCAGAATAGGAGGAGCACTCACTGGACTTTGGGATCTCATTTTCATTTTTAGGTGCTATTTCAGGTTTGAGGGCTCCCTAAGGCACTAAAACGTAATAAACACCCCTAAAAAGACCACATTTTGCAAACTACACCCCTTACAGAATATAACCAGGGGTGCAGTGAGTATATTGACCCCACAAGTTTTTCACACATTTTTTAGCATTAGATTGTGAAAATTGTGAAAAAAATTGTGAAAAAAAAATTATTTTCTTTCAACAATCTGCAATTTTAGCAATTTCTTCCAAGTTTGGCATTACCCAGTATGTGGGTGTAAGCTGCTGTTTGGGTGTACAGGGAAAGGGAGCACTATTTGGCTTTTAGAACACAGATTTTGGTGGGTGCCACGTCGCATTTGTAAAGCCTCCAAAGTACCAGAACAGGTGAAACCTTCCAGAATTCACTCTAATTTGGATTTAATACCCCTAAGTAACTCATCTTGGAGTGTATTGTGAATTTTCGGTGCACAGTTGTTCCATAGTTTTATTAGGATTGGGCAATGAAAGTGGGGGAAAAAAATGTTGTTCTGCATTGTTTTTCAGGCTTCATTTTTACATTGTTCGCTGTGTGGTGTTAATAACAGAATAACTTTACTCTGTGGGTCAGTACAATCTATATAAATTTTATATCATTTTATTACTTTTACAAAATAGAAATGCGTTTGTAAAATGCATTTTTTATGTCGTCATAGGCTGCTAGCCATACATTTTTTATTTTTCTGTATATCGAACTGATTATTGGCTTGTTTTTGCTAAATCAGTTGCCGTTTTTATTGGTACCATTATGGGGTTCATATGACACTTTGATCGCTTTTTATCAAGGTTTTTGGGAAGTGGGATGAACAAAATACAGCAATCCTGGAAGTGTTTTTTTTATTTTTTACAGCAGTCACTTTGCAGGATAAATGACATGCTTGCTTTACACAGCAGCTCAATCTGATAACAGTGATACCCGATTTGTACTTTTTTTTATGTTTTACTGCTTTTACACAATAAAAACACTTTTATTCAAAAAGGAAAACACGTTTTTGCATCGCCATAGTCTGAGAGCCATAACTTTTTTATTTTTCTGTATATAGATCTGTTCAGCAGCTTTTTTTTGCAGGATAGGTTGACATTTTTATTGGTATCATTTTGGGGGTGGACAAGACATTTTGATTGCTTTTAAATCCATTTTTTTGGAAGGCAAGGTAAAGAAAATATTGTAATCCTTGTAGTGTTTTTTTAATTTTAACAGTGCTCACCATACAGTGTATGTGACATATTAGTTTTACTCTGTGAGTCGATACAATTACAACGATACTCAGTTTATATATTTTTTATGTTCTAGTGCTTTAAAAGAAAAGTGTTTTTTTATTGTGAAAAAAATGTATACATCGCTATCTTCTGATAGCCATAACTTTTTTTTTATTTTTCTGTGTATAGAGCTGTGTAAGGGCTTTTTTTTGGGGGGGATTAACTGACGTTTTCATTGGTACCACTTTGGTCTTTATATAACTTTTTGATCACTTTTTATTCCATTTTATGTGCTGTGGGATAAACGAAAATCACAATTCTGTGACAGTTTTTTGATGTTTTTTTTACGGCGTTCATCGTGCAGGTTAAATAACAAGACAGATTTATAGGCTAGATTGTTATGCACACGGTAATACCAAATATGCGTTCTTTATTTATTTTTGATCTTTTGGGGGGCAATTGGTGTTTGTAAAGAGGAAAGGGCGGTGTATGAGTTTTTAATTTTTTTGTGCTTTTGTCTTACTTTTTTTACTTTTTCAAAATCTAAAAAAAACCTTGAAAAAGCGCAAGTAAACCAAGCTTTGTGGTAGCATGCTATATTTTCTATAACATTTTAATAGGCTTCCAGATTGCTATGGAGAGCATTGGCAGCTGAGATCTTATCTTGGCAAGGCTGATGGAGACAGACAGAGGGAGCTCCGTCTGTCTTCTCTTTAGCTGCCACGATTGCGATTGACAAAGGCACTTAAGGGGTTAATCGAGTGAGCTCCGGCCATGGGTGACACAGTATGGAGCTGTAATGTATTTTTCATAGAGTTGCAGCCTATTCCTGGGGCTAACTTTATGAATCAGGAAGATCAGGTTGAACAATGTTATATGTCTCTGTCACATACGATTGTACGTTTACCATAAAAAGTTGTGCAGCTGCTGTGGAGACCCTGGAGAAACGGCTCAGTCCATGTTGATCCCATCCTATTTGCCATTGGGCGATAAGAACCTGTGACATACTCCCTTCTTCACAAGTCGTACATTGTTAGCAAACAATGGGAAGGAGAAAATGGCACAAGGATAAGTGAAAGGGGATGGAGAGAGCAAAGAAGAACCATGTCCTTTTGCTCCTGGCATTACCAATTGGAGGGAGCCCATTTTAACTCCATGTTATAGGAAATCCTTCCCTACCTGCTCCAATTAGAAACATCTGCATCCTACAAACACTGCTAAGTGATTGTACCTGCATCCTAGTTAATATTTTTTTTTCTTTTTTTCTCACCATCCTTTGATTAATGCCTTGACCAGCTTCCATTAATTCTAAAGGTTGAACCTTGCCCTGATATATGCACAATAACATTCCCAGTCTTTCCAGTTCTATGCATTATTTATAAAAATGAATTATATTCAGTAATTAATAATTCTATTGTAGATGGGGTTTAAGTCCACTTTATTAGCTAATATCCTCATATAGCAGTTCACACACCCAGTGATGTCAGTAAGCACAACAAAGGCAAATAGAAAGCCTCCTTAATATTTTACTCAAAAGGCGCAATGACAGATGAATCTAATTTCCAGATGTTGTGAGTCACATCATGTTATTCTACCCTCCAGAGGACATGGCATGTGCTTTCAATGTCCTTTATATTGGTAAAACACAACTGCAGCTGATATGCATATATAATTCATTCATTCCCTGCAATAATATAAACAATCAAGTCCTATTAAAAAATGACTCTTAAGACACACTGGAGAAATGACTGCACCACTGGTTCCATGACCAAACCAATGTAGCGCAAAGCTGTTTGTGTAAATTAAATGAAGACTAGAGGTGTCTGGCTACCAGACCTTATGACAACCCCCACCATAATCCTGGGAGTAGGTCTGGTGTGACCTTTCCTTGCGAAGGCCTCTTAATGGTGTTTCCCTTGTAGTCTACAGAACAAACTCTGACTATTATTGCATCTGAGACAAAAGCAGGAAGAGGATAGACTTCCATTCCAGCCTCTCTGCTGTCTTACTATGCACCATGATAGTCTTTGAAAGCAGTTGTGGTTGGTCAATGGGACACATGTAGTTGGACATCTGGCTCATAGCCCAATGTCCTTCAAACGCCTTCTGCTGGTTTGTGTCCACATTGCTTCCCGGTTTGGGATGTAACGTCTAATACCACTTGCGTTATATATATAACGGATGACTATGCTCTACTCTTACAATCAGGCAATCCGTCCCTGCAGAGGTTCGCCACCCGGCACCTCTTGATGTCATTCCAATTCATCGTTGCTCTCCCAACCCCCAGGAGATACAGGGCCTCATGTATGAAAACTGTCTATTAGTGTTGAGCGATTACGTTGGCCATCGACATCGGTCGATGGTCGATAGCCGATCGATGACCATTAAAGTCTATGGGAGAGCAACAACACCTTCATTCTTACACCCAAACAGGGCTGGAGAAGCTGGAATTAACATCCACAACAGTCAAATGGATACGTGCTTACAATCTTAGGCAACACACTTAGGTTATAAAAGTCACAGAAAAAAAAGTCACAGACCATTCACTATCCCTGTCTTGCACCAACAGCATGACCTTAAACCTGCATGACACACAAATTAAAAAGTGCCAGAAGGCAGTATGATTTGAACCATCATTTTACTTGAACTGGAAATTGAATATCCCTGTCCTGGAACGCAGCATGAGCCCCAAACCTGCATGACCCCACATTTAAAAAGTGCCGGAAAAAGGAGTCTTTCAACCACCATTTTAGTTTCACTGGACATAGACTATCCCTGTCCTGGGCAACAGCATGAGCCCCAAACCTGCATGACCCCAGATTAAAAAAGTGCCGGAAAAAGGATGTCTTTCAACCACCATTTTAGTTTCACTGGACATTGACTATACCTGTCTGGGCCACAGCATTGAGCCCCAAACCTGCATGACCCCCAAATTAAAAAGTGCCGGGAAAAGGAGTCTTTCAACCAACATTTTAGTTTCACTGGACATTGACTATACCTGTCCTGGGACACAGCATGAGCCCCAAACCTGCATGACCCCAGATTAAAAAGTGCTGGAAAAAGGAGTCTTTCAACCCCCATTTTAGTTTCAATGGACATAGACTATCCCTGTCTTGGGCCACAGCATGAGCCCCAAACCTGCATGACCCCAGATTAAAAAGTGCCGGAAAATGGAGTCTTTCAACCACCATTTTAGTTGAACTGGACATATACTGTCTCTGTCCTGGGTAGCGCTTGCCCCTCCATATGAGTGCGGACCAATTGAGCTTCACTTGGAAATACTGGTGGTTAACGCTCCTGTTACACCCAGGTGCCCTTAATCTTGGCATTCTTTTTTCTCATTTTACTCAACGTGCTGGAGGAAATTGTCTCTGTACTTTGTTCTCTGTCCGTGCTCCATACTCCATGTTCTCTGAATAACCTACATCTGGTCAAGTCTTCCTGTACCTCCGTTGTACAATTCAGAGGAAATTTTTTACCAGCTATTTTGTACATGCAAATTTTTAATAGTTTAATTCCAGAAAACACATTTTTAAAATAGGATGGAATCCCACCATGTCTTTGTTTCTCTTGTTTAATTGTATTAAATGGGTTGTCTCAATACAGGGATTGATAGCTATGTATAAAGATCTTGCCAATAAACAAGTCATTTTGCAATATGTGTCCATTAACAGTGTCTTACCTATTCCTGTTTCTGACAGCACCATTACCCTTGAGCCACTCTTGACAATTGTGAAGAACAAATGTCTGTTAGAAACAACATTCTTTTATAATAGGACCTGTAGTATAGCTGCATGTCACAGCAAAATGCCCCCAAAAATTAAAAGCATTACCCTTGAGCCACTTTGGACAATTGGGAAGAAAAAATGTCTGTTAGAAACAACATTTTTTTTATAACAGGACCTGTAGTATTTGCTGTATTCACATTTAAGTGCAAGGTGCCTCAATGAACAAAGCTGTAGTGTGCCAAAGTGAAAAAACACGTATCTGTAATGTATTCGGATAATAAAAGGTATTTTTTGGCACCTTTCAATTCACCTGTGGTGACTACAAAATTGCTGTATTCACATTTAAGTGCAAGGTGCCTCAATGAACAAAGCTGTAGTGCGCAAAAGTGAAAAAACACGTATCTGTAATGTATTCGGATAATAAAAGGTATTTTTGGCACCTATCAACCTGTGCTGACTACAAAATTGCTGGATTCTAATTTAACTGCAAGGTGGCTATATCAACAAAGCTGGAATGGGCAAAATTGAAAAAGAACACCTATCTGAAATGTATACTGATAATAAAAGTGGAGTTTTGCACCTAACAAAGAGACCTGCAGTTACTAGAAAAGATGTGTATCCTAATATAAGTTCAGGCTGCCCAATATCCAGGAAATATTTAAATAGAAAACTGTTAATAATAAAGATATTGCAGTGCAATGTCTACACTAAGTCTTGGTGAACTTTATCCAGTATTCTTTATAGAGCTTGTCAGTGTTCGCCCGCGGGCCCCCCACCCCTCCCGCTCACCCCTGTGACTTTACAGCGGTAGATGCTCCTTTAAAATTCTCTACCTTACATAAAATCTTCCAATCTCTGATCTAACTAAGTTGTAAGGATCACAGCTAATAGTAGAGCTTTCTCTGTGAAGAAATAGAATAATTTCGCTGAGCTGTTTGGACACAGGCAGAGCGCACGTCCTACTGCTTTGAGATACTGACACACGCTGATCATGAACAGGAAGGGCTGTTCTATGTAAAACGAGGTCATGTGATTTTTCCAGCCAATCGCAACCATACACATCCCAGTCATGACGTCGCACACACATCTCACCCTGCTCTATTCTGTAAGCTGATTTGCTGGCCGCCAAAATGACAGGAGCGCCGAAAATGGCGCGATCTTAATAGATAAAATTTCGATCAACATAAAAACTGTGCCGATTTCAACTTTGTCGATAATAATCGCTCAACACTACTGTCTAGGTCTAAGAATTTCTTAGCAACCAATCAGAGCTCTCCTTTTATATTTCAGAGCACTATATGAAATGAAAGGGGAACTCTAAGTGGTTGCTATGGGTAACAAAGAAAGTCTTAGACCTAGAAGGTTTTCAAACATGTTCCCCACAGTGTTTAACAGTGCTGACATCTCAGCTTAGGCGGCTAGTGATCTATGGGAGTGATTAAGCAAAGTCTCTCAGATCAAGTGTGCGACAAATGGCGACAGCTCTCATGTCAATGAATAGGAGCCAGCGCACAATCGTCCCACATTATTATTATCATCATTTATTTTGGAGCGCCCTTGATTCCAGGGCGCTGTACATTTCAGGCGGGTACATAAATAACATTGGTCAAACAATTACAAAATGACAATAAGTGACTAACAACTAGTACAGAGGGAGAGAGGTCTCTGCCTGTGAGGGCTTACAATCTACAGGGAAGGAGGGAAGAGACAGAAGGTGAGGGGCAGACATGTTTGTGGGGTGGAGCAGTGCAACACAGTTAATGTTGGCTATAGGCAATCCTGAAGAGGTAGGTTTTCAGGTTACGTTTGAGGCTAGCGAGAGAGGGGGAGAGTCTGATGTGTTGAGGCAGTGAGTTCCAGAGTGTAGGGGAAGCACGAGAAAAGTCTTGGAGACGGTTATGTGAGGAGGTGTTTAAAGAGGAGAGCAGGGGGAAAAGGGTTTCCTTTGAGGGGGCAGAGGTTGCGAAAGGGGGAGGTATTTAGGATTAAGGCAGGATTTATGGAGGGGAGAGGTTTGGAGGCTTTGTAGGTAAAGGGGTGCTAGCTTGAACTGTATTCGCGGGGCCCAATGGGTAGCCAGTTAAGGGATGGGCGAGGGGAGGGGGAAAGGGGAGTAGCGAAGTTTGAGGTAAATAAGAAGGCAGCGAGTTAAGGAGGGTTTTGATGGGGGAGCGAGGTGCTAGAGGGGAGGCCACAGAGAAAAATGTTGCTTTTGCTAGGCAGGGGATAAACGAGGGCTTGGACCAGCTTTTTTTGTGCTTTCAAAATTTTAAAAAATTGAGCGGATTCGGAAATATTTTTTAGGTGGAGGTGAAGGCAGAGGTGAGGTTTTGGGAAAGTGTGGTTTGAAGGACAGTTGGGAGTAAAAGGGTTATCCCAAGGCAGCGGACTGGGGTGCGGGTTTGGAGAGTTTTGCCATTGACAGTGATAGAGAGATCGGGGTGGAGGGATAGAGGGGGATGGGGGAAAGGGATAAAAAATTTCAGTTTTCCCCACGTTTAGTTTTAGGGACAGAAGGAGAAAAAGGGGGAAATTTGACAAAGGGACGTCGGGGATCCAGGAGAGAAAAAGAGGTGACATCTGGGCCGGAGTGTGGGAATTTGGGGTTTTGTCATCAGCATACAGGGGGTATTGAAAGCCGGTTGTTACTATGAGCGCCCCGGGCAGGGTGAAAGATAGAGAAGGTAAGGGGGCCCGGGGACGGGCCCCTGGGGGACCCCAACAGAGCGGGGATTGGAGGAGGGGGTGCGAGGTTGAGACGTGAAATGTTCCCGTCAGTGAACGAGGGATCCAGGAAAAGGGCCCCTTTTCTGTGATTCTGAGGGTTTGAGAGGAGGTGAAAGGGGGAAAGTGAATGGTTGAAAAAGTGTCAAAGGCGGGAAGGCCCGGTTTCTAGGGGGAAAGAAGCCAGAGTGTGTCGTGAGGTTTTGGGGTAATTTTGGGGTTAGGGGGGGTTTTCAGTAAAAGGGGGGTGGGGCCCCGGAAAACCAGTTTGCAGTAGGTAAAAGGAAAGATTTTGGTGGAGAGATGGGAGGACGGGTTAAAGGGAGGGAAACGGGGTTGCCCCAAGGAGTTTAGAGGCGAATGGAAAGCCGTGAAATGGGGAGTTTAGTTGGACAGTGAGGAGGGTCGGGGAGATGGTTTTTTGAGGATAGGGATGATTTTTGGGCATGTTTAAAGGGGGGAAAGGGGAAAGATGCCAGGGGTTTAAAAAGATAGAAGGGAAGAGATGGGTGAGGGGGGGAGGGATAACAGAACTAAGGTCAGGGATGGGGTTTGGGATTAGGGGGTCAAGATTTCGGGGGGTGAGGAGAGCTTGTCACGAGTGACCGGAGAGAAGAGGGGGGAATAGTAAAGAGCAGGTGAAAGAGGGGGGCTGTGGGGACATGAAAGGAATAGGGGTTTAGGCTGAGGGGGACTGAAAGGGTGGCTTTGTTGTTGGTTTTTTTTTTATTTTGGAAGGGATTTGCAAAATAAATCTGCTGAGAGGGGGATGGGGGGGCGGTGATGGGGGGACGCAGGAGGATTTGAAGGTGTTAAAAAGTTTTCGGGGGTTGGGTGGGGACGGAAGGATATGAGAGTGGTGAAGTAGTCTTGTTTGGCTGAGGTGATTTTGCAGTTTTAAAAATTTGTGTAGTGATTTTTTTTGAGGTGAAGTCGTCTGTGGAGCGGATTTTTTTCCCATTTGGGGGTTGGGCCCAATTCTGGAAGCTCCCCCTTTGCTGTTTAGTGGAGTTGTGTTCCCAAGGGTTGTCTGTTGATTTTGTGGGTTTTTTTTTTGTGTGGAGGGGGGACACCCATAAAGAGTGGAGGTGATTGTGTTGTTGTTGAAGTGGGGCTGCGCCCTGGTTCAGAAATGGGGTTTTGGGTGGAGAGAGGTGCAAGGGAGTCAGAAAGAGTGTGAGGGTTTGAGGTTTTGTAGGTTCCTGTGTGGGTGTAAGATTTGGTGCAGGGGGGGGCAGGGGAGTGTGAAAGGAGGAGAAAGGGGAGAAGTTGGGGGTCAGAGATAGGGAGAGGAGAGTTTAGAGGTTAATAGAGGGGGAGGGGGGGTGAGTTAAGGTCCAGTGGTGTCCATCTTTTTTGAGTGGCTCCCGAGGTCCACTTGGAGAGGGGCCAAAAGGGAAAAGGAGAGTGTAGGAGTTTGTAAGTAGTGGAGGGGGGGGGGATCGATTGGAATGTTAAAATCTTCCATGATAATAGGGGGGGATGTCCCGGGGGGAAAGGAAAGTGGAGGAGGCCCCCAGAAAGGGGGGGGGGGGTCAAGGAGAGGTTTGGGGGCAAGGCCCCCGGGGGGCGGTAGATAAAAAATCAAATTGGAGGCCCGTGTCGGAATGGAGGGTTGGGGCCCCCAGGGGGGTTGGGTCTTGGGGGGGCCCCCCCCCAATATACATGAAAATATTAAACCCCCTTTCGGGAATAAATTTAAACCCCTTTTACCCCATAAAATATAGTGTGCAAAAACGAAATGTATTGTATAGTAACAATATAAGTTAGTCACATTTGTCAGTCCCAACATATAATAGGGCACCCCGGCTAGGTAGCTCCATCCATATTCCCTCCCCCACCAAAAATACCCCCCCCAAATACAAAACCCCCCCCCCACCCCCCACATACAATATCCCCCCTCCCCACACATACAAAATCCCCCCCCCGTTTCCCTTGGTACCCCACCTAAACCCCCCTTCTAAAATACCCACCCGCAAGAAAGAAAAAATCTAACTTTTCCCATCACAGGGTAAAGGGGTTTTCCCCCACTTTACAATTTAGGGACCATGTGCGCTGCCCCCTTTACCCACACAGATTTAACCTTCAAAACTGCTATATGGAGACCAAATTTGTGGGTTTGACCCAGCTCAGGTTTACCATCACATTACAAATTTTAAAAAAAACCCCTGAAATAGGGACTCACCCGGGGAGTTTATCTGTGAGTCGTTCTTTATCCTTTCAGGAGTCGTTCTTTTTCCCCTTCTCTTTCTGCTTTCCCTTCCACACCCCCATGATGCCCTTTTTCCCGGCCAAAAACTCTTCCCTGCCAAAAAATTAAAACACAAATATCTTAGAAAACCTCCAAAAATTTTTCCCGATCTCTTTACCCTATTCCCCCCCCTCTGGTACAAAAATTCCCAGGGGTGGGAGGGGGCGGGTACAAAAAACCTTAAAATTAGGGCCCTGGAAATCCAATAAAACTACAAACATGGGAAAGGCCCGCCCTCCCAATTTTTATTCCCCGGTAAAGGTTAAAAAAGAACCTAGATAGGTTGGCAAAATATGCAAGGCCCCCAGGTAACAGGTTAGGCCCCATTTGGTAGGTAGGCTCTCGCCCGGATTGTTGGTTTGGTCAGGCCCCCAAAAGTAGGTTGGTGGGTTTTTCCTAGCCCGGGGGGGTAGGTTTAAAATTTTGCCCACAAGGTTGATAAAGCTGGGGGCCCCGTTAGACCAGTTGTTTGGCTAGTTAGGTTGGGGGGACCCCAGTTGGGAAAGGGTGTAGGGTGGTGTTGGGAGTCCCAATTAGTTAGGCCCGGGAGGTTGGTGGTTTCCCCCAGTTTAGGTGAAAACTGTTTGGTTTGTTAGGGTCCCCCCCTTTTTATAGGGTGCCAAACGTTAGGGACCCCCCCCTTTGGTAGTATACAGGGGTTAGGGCCTCCCTTTTGGTGTTTTACAGGCGTTAGGGACCCCCCTTTAGGTAGTATACAGGCAAAAATTTGGGGGCTCCTTTAGGTGTATAAGATTTAGGGGGCTCCTATAGGGTTTGTATACAGCAGTTAGCGGTCTTCCCTTTTGGTTGAATTTCAGACAGTTAGGGGGCTCCCTTTTGGTAGTATACAGTTAGGGGGTTTCCCTTTTGGTAGTTACAGACAGGGTTCCTTTTGGTTTTATAAAGGGGAGTTTGGGGTCTCCTTTATGTAGGGATACAGACAGTTTTGGGGGTTTTTTCCCTTTAGGTAGTTTTACAGACAGTTTGGGGTTTTTCCCTTTTGGTATATACAGGCAGTTAGTGGTCTCCCTTTTGGGAAATATTTTCAAACCGGGTTTAAGGCCCCTTTAGGTACTTTTTACAGACGTTAGGGGCCTCCCTTTTAGGTTCCCCATACAGGGAGTTAAGGCCCCCCTTTTAGGTTTCCCAAAATAGGGCAGTTTTGGGGGGGGGGGGGTTCCTTCCCTTTTGGGGACCCCATTAACGGGAGGGTTTGGGGTTCTTTTTAGGTACTATACAGGGAGTTTGGGGTCCCCCCCTTTTTGGTGATACAGGCCCGTTAGGGGTCTCTTTTAGGTAGTATAAAGGCGTTAGGGGGTTTTTTTAGATAAAAATACAGGCGTTAGGGCCCCTTTAGGTTTGTTTACAGGTAGTAAGGGGGCCTCCTTTAGCAAGCGTGCAGGATGTCGGGGGCCCCCTATAGGTACCCAGGGCCCCTTTTGATTTTGCCCGGGGCTCCCTTTGTAGTAGCCGGGGCCCCCCTTAGTGAAACGGGGGGCCCCTTTATATTAGCCAGGGCCCACTTTGTAGTCAGGGCTCCCTTTAAAATTAGCCCGGCCCCCCCCTTTGTAGTCAGGGCCCCCTTTGAAACCCCGGGGGCCCCCTTTTGTATTACCCAAAGGGGCCCCCTTTGTAGTAGCGGGGCCCCTTTGTATTTGGTAAAGGGCCCCTTTTTTTTACCCAGGGCCAAATTTTATTAGTGGGGCCCCCCTTTTTGTAGCCAGGGCCCCCTTTATATTATTTCGGGCCCCCCCTTTATATTGGGTCGGGCCCCCTTTGTAGTAGCCAGGGCCCTTTTAAAGTTTTTTGCAGGGCCCCCTTATTTGTAGCCGGGGCCCCCTTTATATTACCCGGGCCCCTTTTTATATTGGGACGGGGCCCCCTTTGTAGTCAGGGCCCCTCTTTATTTTACCCCAGGGCCCCTTTGTAGTCGGGCCCCCTTTGTAGTAGCGGGCCCCTTTGTAGAAACCCAAGGGCCCCTTTACATTATTTCGGGCCCACTTTGTAGTACCCGGGCCCCCTTTTTGTAGTAGCCGGGACCCCCCTTTTTATTAGTCAGGGCCCCCTATGAAATTTACCCCAAGGGCCCCCCTTTTATTAGGTCCCCCCCCTTTTGTAGTGCCGGGGCCCCCTTTGTAGTAGCCGGGGGCCCATTTTTGTGGGAGCCAGGGCCCACTTTGTAGGCCCAGGGCCCCTTTGTAGTAGCCAGGGCCCCTTGTAGTAGTCGGGGCCCCCTTTTATTGGGACAGGGCCCCCTTTGAGTAGACGGGGCCCCCCTTTTAAACTTTAAAGGCCGGGGCCCCCCCTTTGTAGAAACCCCGGGGCCCCCCTTTTTATTTGTCGGGGCCCCCCTTTGTGTACCCGGGGGCCCCTTTTGAAAGTAGACGGGCCCCCCTTTTATTTTAAGTCAGGGCCCCCTTTGTAGTGGGCCAGGGCCCCCTTTATATTAGTCGGGCCCCCCCTTTTGTAGTAGCCGGGGCCCCCCTTTGTTTTATCAGGGCCCCCCTTTTGAAGTGGGCCGGGGCCCCCTTTTTTAAAATTTAGTCGGGCCCCCCCAAAATGTAGTAGCCGGGCCCCCTATGTAGTACCCCGGGGGCCCCCTTTGTAGGGGCCAGGGCCCCCTTTTATTTTTTGGGCCCCCCTATGTATTTGGGCCAGGGCCCCTTTGGGTAAAATTTAAAAAAAAAAAAAAAAACAGAAAAAAACAGCCATTTCCCCGGGCCCGTCCCCCCGCTCCGACCCTTCCCACTGCGGCCCTGCAAAGATGGCCCCAGTGATGGGGACGTCACCGCTCGCCTACATCAGCAGTGGGGGCCCGGGGGCCCCGGCGGCTAAAGGGCCCTAACGCCTTCGCCTGCCAGGGAAATTAAGCAGAGCCGCAGCCTGGGGAGTGGGGACATTTTTTCCCCCGGAAAAGGGGCCCCCGGGTCTTGGGCGTCGGGACGCAGGGCCCGAGCTTTCAGGGGACCGGATGGCGGCCGGGTCCCGGGGGCAAACGGCACTGCCTCCGGGGGCCCCAGCGGCTCGGGGGAGGGGGGTTTGGGGGGGCCCCGGGGGATTAAACCGTTCCCCTGGCGGCCAGTCAACCCTGTTGGAGGATGGAGGGGGCGTAGATGCGGCCCTTGTTTTTCATTTTGAGGTTTTTTGGGGGTTTTTAAAAACTTTGTTTTAAAATTTCTGGTTTTGTGTTTTTTCCCATA